>APFE031446876.1:27535-148920 GCA_000404065.3 Pinus taeda | reverse complement strand
CCCTCCATTGCACTATAAATTAAGGCATTGGGTCAGTTGCTGGAGAGGTTAGAAGCTGAACATTTTTTAGGGTAAATGGTGATGGAATTGGGACTTCCTAGTTAAACTTGAGAGGAGAGATCACATACCTTTTGGTTTCATTGCTAAGTGAGTGAAACTTGTCAAAGTAGAGGAGACTTCATGTCGAACCCTGGGAGGAGCTTGTACATCATCAAGGCACAGGTTGTAAAGTTCTTCTTTCATTTGAATTAATACAATCAGATTCATTTTTCTCAACAAATTGTCTTATGTGGTTTGTTTCATAATCTCCTTGATCATTATGATGAATATGGTTTATGATATTGGATTTTCAGGTGCTATTTAATTTGTTTGCTTGTTTGTGTTTGTAGACTTACACTTCAAGGAAGCTCATCTGGAGCGAGGGAGTGAGGCTTCCACAAACTTGCATTGGACACTTGTTTGCCTTTGTTTGAGTTGCATATTTAGAGAAATATAGTTTTTGATTGGCTTGCTTGTCACTAGATATCTTTAGATACTAGGAAGGTCGATCTTGTCCGCAACCTCAACCCATTCCATGTGACAAACTTTATTTGTAGCGAGTCGCTCTTGAACATGACACTTTCACTCCATCACCATGATTGAGTTGGGTTGGGTTATTCTGTTCACTGGTCATATTACCTTTGGTCTGTCGTACCATCCATATTTGGGGTTAACATTACCAATCCGTTTTAGTGTCGCCGATATGTTCAAGAGAAGTTGATTAGAGAATTCACCAACCCAGCTTGTGTCTCATCCGCTGCAATACCTTCACGCTTATTTCTTTCATGACTGCCACCTTGAACCCTGTATCATCAGATCGTTTTCACCCCCACAAAATCATTTGCTCCATTCTGTGTCGTAGATGTGGGATTCATTAAGGCCCTCCTACGATCGATTACTTCTTATTGACGACAACTCATTATCCAAGAAGTCGACCTAGGAACAACCCTTTCAGTACTTTGAAGCTTGCATGCCTCAATGGCAAGTTTCTCACTTCCGGCGATAGGTTTACATCAATGGCCTTCGACTGAAAGATTTTGCATGGTGTTCGATGCCAAGTCCCATTTTCACACCACGTGAATTGTACTATAGTACCTTGAAGGTCATCATCATGATCGGTGACTCCTCTTGTGCCTGTTAATAGCTTACATCATTGGTTGGTAATCAGGCGATGTCTTTCCATGTTCAACCCCAGAACATTTTTCACATGGATCGACTTGTACTTCAGGCGAAGATTGGATGAGTTTGAAGACCCCAGATCTAGTTTCATCCATCCAGGTTGCTATATATTTAGGAAAATAAAGACATCAAATGTACATCATTGCTGCAAAGATGATCATCCGAATCAAAGGATGATGGCTCTATCAGAATCATCAGTCTGCCACACAGACGGTTGTCTGTCCTATGTAGATGAAAATGAATTTATAAAGCTGAGCATGGGAATGCCTGCCTTAGCTAGATCATGAAAATGTTATGAAGAATATGTATTGTATTGTATCTTATTACAGGTCGCCTCCTAGTTCGAAAAACCTTGGATCCTCATGATAAAGCATTTCACCCGACATCAAAAGATTTACGACCTCATGCTCTAGGGGGAAACTGTTATAGAAATATTTGGGCACTGTAACCCCAATCATATATGTCCATAAACCAAGGTCTTCTGAGTCCCTAAAAGTGTTGTTTCATACTCTAAAGGAACAAGGTCAGCTGATTACATCATCTCCCAGAAGTTCTCCACAAAAAACTGCTCAGAACTGGTCAAAACTGGACCATACAGACTACTCATTGCAAAGGGTGTGATGCATCTCACCTGCCACGTGAAAAAAGTGTCATACATACTGAAAATCCCTTCTGTAGGATGCAATGGGTGAGAGTAGACAAATGGCAGAAAGAGTTTGCAAGGTGGATGATCATGGAATCTTCCAGAAACTTCTCTTGCGGCACTTGCCTCTCTAAATTCACCCAGGGATGAGTAAGAGATCATGAATATCCAAGTGGAATCAAGAACTATCAGAGAGAGGACACTAATCAAAATCCAAGAAGCTATCTCACCCCCCTACAAACATCTATATATGGATCCCTCATCCCAGAGATCCAAAGGCTGGAATTTTGCATCTTGTAAGGAAGTGTTGTTGGTTTCCTGGTGGAACATCATAGTGTTGGGTGATCTAAGCTTTTCATGAGGTGAAGAAGGGCTTTCATGCTGGGAGGATGACACTGGGTTAGATCAATGGGTTGTAATCCTCTCTTCTATTCTTTATATCAGTAAATCTATTCAAGGTTTCCTCCACATTCTTGTATGTTTGAGGATATATGCATTTGTGTGGTTAATATATATATCTAGTCCTATATTGTTTATGATTGTATATCTCTATAATTTGAAGGTATTATGCTGCTTTGACTTTACAGGTACTCTTTGAAGCGATTTAAGCAAGGAAGGAGTGGCAAAGATCTGTCAGAGGGGAGAGGGAACAAGAAAGGAACCAAGCGAAAGATCGAGGTTGGTATTATTTGCTCCTTTCCTATCTTCTTCTCATAAAGGAAAACAAAAGTAACGTTAATCTATTTGTTTCTAACATAGCTACTCGTCTTAGTGGGACTAGAAGCTTTGCATGGACACTAGATTTCTCGATAACACTACCTCTCTGCTATTGAATCCCACCACCCAAACTGAAATAAACTCCTAAACTTCATAACTAGCCTATTATCTTTCAAAACCAAGCTAAATCATAAAGAGAGAGCCCTCTCTAGATATATATTGGCTAGATTTTGTATCTAAAAGATTGGTTTGTGGTTACCTCGGACCCCTTTCCCCTTCTTACAACTTCTGGGAAAATCTGAGTGATAACAGGATCTTGGTGCTGAAAACTATATTTTAGGCATGGAAATTAAATGATATTAGGCAAAGAGGAAGCTTTGGTTAAACTAGAGGAATTATGTCAATACAATATTGCAAAGGTTCAATATGAACGATAGTAAATGAATGAAGGTTCTTGTTCCTATAGGTGTAAATTTATGCAATGAATAGTGTCCCAAGATACAAGAAGAGGAAGAGGACATGTCCCATGTTCCATATGGGAGTGTAGTTGATATCCTGATGTACGAAATCATTTGTACCAGACCATATATTGCACATGCAATAGGAGTATTCACCAAGTTTATGTCAAAACTATGGAACGAGCATTTCAAATTAGCGAAACAAGTTTTCAGCTATTTCTGTGGCACTAGTGATTATGGTTTGCGCTACCAAGGAAGACTAGGATTGAAAAGAGTTTTGGACATTCGTGGCTTTGTTGCTGCAAACTTGGATGGAGATATAGACTGAAGAATATCTATGAGTATGTATGTGTTTAGTCTATTTAGAGGAGCAGTCAGTTGGATGAGAAAGAGACAGTTTGTAGTGGAAATTTCAATTACAAAGGCTGAATAAATGGTGGCCACTTATGCAAGCAAGGAAGTAGTTTGGTTGCAGAGATTATGTTCAAGTATGGAGTTGCTACAAAGAGCTATAAGGATAGGCTCTAATAGCCAAAGTGAAATTTTACTGGAAAAGAATCACACTTACCATTCAAAGAGAAAGCACATTGATGTTCAGTATCACTTTGTGAGGGATATTGTTGAAGACAAAAATGTGTTGTTGGTAAAGGTGGACACTTTGAAGAATGTTATTTATGCATTAACGAAGTTTGTGAGCACTGAGAAGATTTCTTGCAGAGAAACAATGGGAATTGTAGCCTCAGATTAATTACTATGCACTACTATAGCCCCCTCTATGGAAATAAAACAACAAGTGGGAGAATGTTGTGCATGTGTTACATTCTTTTAGAGTGACCCCGTAATAAAAATTTTCTAGGGGGTTTTATTTATGGTATTTTCTCATGGATTTGGGCATGACTGTTGAATTTCCACAACCTTGGGTCTCAGTTAGAGTCTTAAAATCACTGATGCTTCCAAACCAAGAATCTCAACCATAAACTACTTTGCACAGCGAAAATATAAAGTAGTAAATCACATATCCACAAATGTACATGGTTTTAACAAAATTGTACAATATGTACAATCACAAATATTTTTTATATTAAACCAAATCTAAATAATACACTCGTTTATGGTATACAATATATAATGAAAAAATTTGTTGGATCTTCAATGTCATATCTTGTCCTGCTATTCCTTCGCTCCCGTACTGCTCACTAGTAGTACCTTAGTCCATTAAGGCCACTATGCATGGAGACTCCAAGAGGGCTGCCCTTTAACACTTCTGCATGTCACTTATGATGCATGTACATAGGCTCATAAATATGCTCTCTAGGTTGGCCAGTTCCCTCTCTTGTCCATCAAAGAGATATTCATAAGGCTACAAACTTCACCCAACCTTTAGTTATCTTTATCACTTCAAGACTACTAGTCTAGGGCTACTTTGGGTAGCCAACACACTACCCTCCAATGAGATCAGTGGCATCCAATCACATCACTGCAAGATCTTCTCCTAGTTGGAGTTTCTTCACATACAATACAACTCCAACACTTGGCTCCCACAGGCTGCTAGAATTATCCAAATCCAGTCACCAAATTGTAACCCAACACATACCAAAAATCTATTGTTGTGACTCCTACAATGCTGCATTTTATGGTTCTGGTTAGGGCATTAGCCATAGTATCTAACTACCCAACAAATATGCCGAAAATTTTCTCATTTTTCTATGATTTCTCCTTCAAGTAATGCTGCCCCTTTTTGCTTCTCTCTTGGGTTAGTTACATCGCTAAACATGGGATTGTCTCCCTAATAGGACTACAACACCTTCAATAGTCCAATCTAGGGTTGTGATAGCCTATTGGGAGGATTTTACACCCTCCACAATAGCTATAACTCCTTTGGCACTCCTCCTATAGTTGTGGTTTCCACAAACATGGTTTCAGCCCTTCAAAATAGACCTTTTGATGGCCCTCTGTTACCCTTAAGATAGTCTGCACCCACACACAGTAACTCAACCTCCTTTAGAATATTTTTAACCCTAGAAAAATCCTCCTTTCACTATATGCCTCTCCTTGTTGCATCCTCAAATCAGAGCTATCTGAGTTATTTTCTTAGGTATGTATTGCCCAAGTGGATGCCTATATGACATTTCTTCTCCCTCTCTTTATAGCCTAAAGACGGGCTCCAATGAATTAGTGAAGAGACACATCTATTGGAGTAATTTACATCAATCCTACATGACTTGAAAACCAATAATTAATTTGTCAACTTCAAAAAATCATTTCTCCAATTATACAACTCAAAATTCAATGATTCTCGAAGTGTTAGATTTATCTTTCTTCCCTATATCCTCTCATGCCATCACATGTAGAAATGTGCTTCCAGAATTTCCCCAAACATGATTGGGTGCAAAACCCCATACTTGGGTTCCAAGCCCACAAGTGACCCTTGTTGCCCTTTTCCCTCCAAACCATGAGCCCTAGGGTTTGGAGTACTTCCCAAGCTACAACAATGAACACTCCCTCTTAGCGAGGGAGGTAATTCCAAGAATAGGATCTAAAGTTTCATCATCATCATTGCTTACAACACTTTCCCAACTCCTAGTGCTCACAATTGCAATAATCCCTGTATGGTGAACTACACCCTTCTCGGAAGTGTCGATCTCACTACTGGAAGCACCCTAATTCTTCTTATTATGTTATAATGTATTCCACTCTCTCCATGATTCCTTATTGGCAGTTGTAGGAGCACCCTTTCTCCCCACTGACCATGCTCGTTTCTTGGACTGCAGAGTCTCCCTCTAAATCTACAAGCTCACTCTCGAATTAGACTTCCTCTGAACTCTGGAACCTAGACCTTCTCTGCAATGTGTACCTTCTTCTCAGGAACTGGTACTTGCTCCTCTAAAACCTGCACTTGCACCTTCACCTACTCCACCTACCGCTTTCCATGATCCATAGGATTTCTTGTCAACCTATAGAGACCATGCTCTCTAACTCTGAGTACAATCCCATTTGACTTATGGCCTCTGGGCCTGAGTCTTGCCTTGCCATCCTGGAATAATACCTCAAATATCGATCATTTAGACATAAATAATGCTATATCTAAGTCCTAGTACAAACAACACATCCTAGACCCACATCATACGTCCTAGGTCCATCCAAAATGGCACAACACTCGATCCTCGGATCTCCAACTAACTCTTGTTGCCAAACACCATATGCAACTTCGAGTCCCATTCAACTAGAGTCTCAAAAACCTCCTGTGACCCTATCATATGATTCATCACACCACTGTCCACATACCATCCATCCTCTATAATAGTACCATGCGAGAAATGAGAAATCATAACAAAGTCCTCCTCTTCCAATCTCCTAGAGAGATCATCTATCTCAGCTGAAGTGGCAACACTGATGACATGCTTTCCTTTTCTCTTCTCATCATCTAACTTCTTCTTCATTGGACATATCGACAAATAATGACCCACCTCACCATAGTTGAAACACTTGACTTTGCTCAAGTCCTTCTTTTGCTTACCCTTCATTTGCATTGCAAGTGCCATGCCATCATCTAAAGCCTTTTTACTCAAATCAAGATCCTCGTCTCGCAACACTTCCTGAATGAATTCATCCCACAATCTATCCTAGCATGACAACTTCTCCCTGGAAATGATCCCTTTCATGAAGGGCTTCCAATCCTCGGTGAACCCTTTCAACGTAATCCTTACCATATCTCCATCTAAGGTAGACACATCGATGAAAGAAAGCTCATCTTTGACCTGAGAAAATATCATCAGATACGAGGTCATGCTTTCACCCTTTATCATCTTGGTGGACTTCAACTTATCTTGAAATACCAGTAGTTAGTTCTCGATGTTACTCTAGAACAAATTTTGAAGAGCCATCCACATCTCATGTGCATTGTTCTTCCCAAACAAATGAGCTACTAGGGTATCCTTCACACCATATAGGATGACCAATCTCATCCTTGCATCCAAATATTCATATATTTCTAGCTCCTTAAGGTTGGATGGCTTCTTGATCTCTTTCTCAAAAAAACTCCTAGAGCATGTTGACCTGCAAGACCAACTTGATCCTTTCCCTAGAAGGACTATAGATGGACAACCCCTCCAACCTGTCCTCATTCTGGAGACCTACTTGAAACTTCAACATTATAGTGAGCCCTTAACTTACAATGTAACCAACTCCCTCTCATGTTGCACTTCATTGTGCACAACTCTGAATTACTTACTTCTAAAGTAGCTCAAACACCCTCTGATACCATATTTAATTTCCATGGACTTGGGTCTAGGTTAGAGTCTTAAAATTACTCAAGCTACCAAAACAAGAATCTCAACCATAAAATACTTTTCACAGTAGAAATATAAAGCAGTAAATCACATCTGCACAAATATACACAGTTTTAACAAAATTGTACAATATGTACAATGACCAATCTTCATTATTGTTGGCTTGTTGGGGCCTGACCCAATTTCACAGATGATTTAGCCAAACAAATCCCAGTACCACTACCCTTTCGACAATAGTCCACAGATCGTGGACTGAGGTCTCACCCGAAGTAGTATGGGAGGGTGCTAGAACCAGGTTTTCGCACCCTGGGGATGTTTGATGGGCTCAAGTGGTCCGCGGTTTGACCTTGCACACACATCGCTACGCGCACTTACCCGTACCTCGCAACTTGAGATTTTTCCTTCGCGTAGCCCTACTCGGGGGCCGAACAGTGTTATTACCCAAGTCCTTACTAGTAACCTGATATTAGTTGATTATCTTAGCTTATTTGTATTCTTTCAGTTATACTTAACAATATTCACAATTCATATAAGTGTGCACAGTAAATAAACATTATAATTTCAAATGAAATCAATCATGTAATAACTCAGAACAGATGCACAAAATTGGTAACAAAACCTTTCTTTATTAATCTCTTCTCTAGTTATAGACTCAATTCTACCCTACAAGGGGCTGTGCACTCAGCTGCGGAATATACTAGGCCTCTGCGCACTCAGCTACAGAGCCTCTTCCTACTAATATGACCAAAGATACACTTAAACACTTCCTTTGTACTTCTATTTCATACTTCGCTCTTACTTGTTAACTATCTTTTACGAGTAGGCCGACATTACATTCAAAGTAAGGGCAGACAGCCCTGTTAGTGTCAGTGTCTTCACACTGCCATCAGTGATCTAAAATTTACTCTTTTGTATTCATATTAGAAGTCCCACTTTCATCAGCTACATTCTATTAGGTCATGGATCAACTGATGGTATATGATAGTCCAGTTTACCCCTCATCACATGATATTTGCTGACCTCTTTCAGTCATCATTTAGTCAAATGGTTTATAGTCAAGTTTCATCTTTGCTCCATTTGCTTTAAAGAAGTCTTAGGTCTTAGGGTTTTCAAAAACATTAGGTATTCGAGTTTCATTAAAGTCACATTTGCAGAAAATAAGGGTCATGCAGACATGTAAAAATATATGAATCTTCGGATATTTTTGAATTCTCAGCATATGTAAAATTTAATAAGTCTTCACCTCAAACTCAGTTTGAGGTGAAAATAGAGTATTGTTCCATTTTTGTAAAAATTTCATGTAATTTTATTGTTTCTATATGTAATAAGCACTCGGCAGCTATTCCTGGTTACCTTGCCAACTGCTACCACTACAAAATCAAAAGCATCAAGACATCAGTCCATCAAATTGCCAAGAAAAAGGGTCAAGCTTCACACTGAAAAAATAGAGTTTGTGAAAAAGCTACCAATACTTTAGAAAAGTGGGTTTGAAATAAAAGAAAATTAAAATGTAATGTATACTAGAAATTGCACCAAATGTTGCAAAGGAAACGCCGTAAGGCATAAATTTGAGAAAAATCATGATATATAAAAAAAATCATTGAAGATAGGAATTAGTAAACAAATTGTCATTCAAGCTAGAGATAAATACAAATCACTTACATTATATGAAATTGACAAATTTTATAACCTTTCCGAAATAGGTTTCCTCTTAATGTTTGAAGATGCTCTTTCAAGTTCCAATAGAACCCTTGTTACTTGGGGGCTTGCTTAAGTCAATAATTCATTTGCAACATTTGTTTCGAGTGCGTTAAAGGTCCATGTCCACCCCTTGGAAATTATTTGTGCTATACAGGGTCCATAATTATCATAGGCATGGTTGATTGAAGGACGGTTAAAAGTTTTACATCTTTCAAAGTTGTTTGATGAGGGGTAGGGTAGAGTGTCAGTTGTATTTGACGGCTAAATTGTCACACGACGCACAATATACCCATCAAATTCCAACCATGGGACAAAATAAGAACAAATTTCAAGTCAATTATCTCTTTTATTTCTTAATCCTACCATCGATGTAAGTTCTGAAAGTAAAGGGAAGGAAATTTTGTTTGTGTGTTCGGTTGAACTTGACGGTACGCGAAAGAAATTTGCTCTTTGACCTTCACGTAAAGGTGGAAGTGTTTTAGTGTCAAATGCTCGAAAAAATCCTTTCATGTCCATTAAAGAAATAAACGACTTAAACGGAGGTGAAAAGGGTAGTTTCCAGGTAAAAAACCCGCATTTAGAAGCAACTTATCCCATGCTGAAATGATTTGTTTGGATAGTTGGATCTGATATGTACTGTGTGTTGTTAATGCAGGAAGGCTAAGTGAATGAATTCATAGAAGTTTACTTTCTCATGAATGAAAGCCACCTTGCGAACTATTTCTTTATATTCTTGGTATAATCATGGGTTATGTTTAATATATAAAAGAAACCTAAAAAGGACAAATTTAAAAAATTTGAGAGGTTATTATTTATCCATTTGAAATTATTATTTTGTACATCCCTCTATATTAAATGTTTTTTTCAATTAAAAAAAAAGGCATATATGTTCTTTTGAATTGGATACGGAGAGAACAAGTTGGACCAGATTGGAAGGTCGTAGAGTTAATGCAATTTCCAATTCGAATTTGGAAACTGCGGGTTTCTCCCCCAACCAGCTCGAGGTGGCCCCTGCAGCTCACTCACGTTCCTCCTCGACTCGGCACACCTCACATGTAGAAATTTTGATTGAAGTTGTTTGCTGGAAACCCAATCTAAAACTTGTGCCATCATTGTTTCGACAAAATGGGGAGGATCTGTCCCATACATAATAGGAAAATATTAACTTTAGAGAGGGTTTGATCCAGGGAAACATGTCAGAGATCGAGGTGAAGGTGAAGCATTATGGCCGTTGAATTTCAATAGTTTCAGACCCAAATTCCATCAGGTGAGTTGAATTTCCATGAGTTTACCTCCAAAATTTAAAGATCAACTGCTAAAATTAATGGGGGCTTTAAATTTCTACAGCTGGAATTGTGTTTTGGGCTAGTTTCTTGTTTAAGCATTAGGGTTTCTGTTGTTTTTGGGAAAATTCGAGCTGAAATTGAAGAAATCTGGAGGTATGGGCAGGGGAGAAATTGCCTACTTAATAAGCAATTGAAATTTCAAGTTTCTCGCTGGCTTTAAAAGATTAGATTTTTTGGGTGTGCTTCATTTACAGTTGAATTATGTCTCCGATATGTTTTGGCTAAAGGCTTAGGGATTCGTTATCTTACGTTAAACTGTGACTTAGGGTTGTGGAATTGAAGGGTTTTATTTTTTCAGTATTTATGTGGGTAAATTAGCTGCAAGTCTGTTTGCTTTTGAATGTTGCCATCTTGATTTATGCAGGTTTATGGTTGAAAATTCTTTAAAATTGTCAAAGGTTTCGTAGTGGAAATTATGATTTTGAGGATTTTGAGCTGAAGCCCTAAGGATCCGTTGATTTTTGCGATGGTAAGATTCACTTGAATTTATATTTCATGTTATAGTCTTCCATTTGCAACGTCTTTTGTTTGTTTGGTTAAATTCCCTTTTGTGCAAGACCCTTATGGGACAAGAACTTGGCCTCCTCTGCCTCGTACCTATGATAAACCGTCTAGACACAGTTAACAATGAAATGTCACAACATAGTACAATTTACCTGCACAATGTTCTTCGGGTGAATACAACCAAAGCCAATATAATGAAAATTCAGTTTATCATAGTAACCCACTTGACTATTTGTATTTGTGAACTTTGCTTAAAATTGCTTTCATTTTTCCCGGTTATCTTAAACCATATAGTTTCCAATATTTTTGGTTTTTGGCTTCCTTATGTTAGATTTGTATCTTTCAACTTAATGGATTAATTTTTTTCAGGATGGAGGCTTTTGTGATTTGAATTGGGTTGAGCTTTATTTTCTGGTATCATCGCATTGAAATTCTTTGTCAATATTTCAAATCATCAAGTACAGTTTATCCTTATAATTAATTTATTTTTGGTAAAGCTCCTTGTGGCTAAAATCTATTACCTACTTATTCAGCTGATGATGACAAAGATTTTTCCCTGACAACCTTCTATATAGTGTTGTTCCCAATTTCATTTGGTGGATCATTTGTGTTAGACAGGGTGGTTTTCAAATTCATTTGATGGAGCCTTCGCTTTGGATTTGAAATGCCCTGACTCTTAAATTTTGGATGGACTTTCAAATTAATCTCATAAAATGATGATATTGTTGGCCATTAAAGAAGTGTTTCAATTTACTTTATTGTAGCAAGCATTTAATTGATCTCAAATATCAAAATTATCTAAATGTGATAAAATCTTCAAGGACAGGTGTAATGTTGAACTAGCACTAAGGCAAATTATTCTATAGTCGAATGAATTTGCTACAAGGTTGCCAAATTTTATTTAATTTTCAGAATTTTCTTTAATTTTCAATTTACCATCCCACGATCCATCATTGAAAATGCAGTGTTTCTGGCCCGCTTGAAGGAAATAAAGATTGAATTTCAACCAGTGGATTGAGTGGTAGTGTAACGGAACCAGCACAAATTTTAAATCATTAGTTGAGACCTTATATGATTCAAAGCGTCAAGGGTCCTTGACTTGTAAGCTTTTATGGGGAACTTTTGGAGCCACTCCAGGAAAGAGGGTTCAGATGAGCAAACAAGAACCCAAGTCGAGTATAGTAAAAGGAAGAGACTATTAGTTGTCGATGAGAATGAAAGACCAAGGATAATTTCTGATCTTCCCGATGAGCTTTCCATTAGGGTTCTTGCCAAGGTACCTCGTGGATGCTATTCCAACTTGAAGTTGGTCTGTAAAACGTGGAATCACATATTAAGGGATTCAAAGATATTCTAATTAAGAAAAGAGATTGGTTTCTCTGAAGAATGGCTATACATTTTGATGAAAGAGGAAGAGGAAAATCTCAGCTGGAATGATTTGGATCCATTATCAAGTAAATGCATGGACAAAAGTCGCACCTATGACCACTACAAGGGCTTATTGTAAAACAACTTTCCTGAACATGGCTTATATATTTTTATATATGGTTTAATATGTGTTATTTCCATTAAACAATCTGCTTGAGTGGAAGACGAAAGAGTACAATGGAAGCAATATTAAAAAAAGTATACAAGACCAATCAACAACTACAAGAGGACCCAAGTGCATTAGATAAATTTGTGTGGAAAAATGATCTATTGTAGTATCGATATCACCTATATTTATGTAAGAGTTTCCAACTCAAACGAAGGTACACTTTTCATATAGGAGATTCAAGGTTCTTGAAAACTTAGTACAAGATCAAGAAGGATTTTCTGGGAAGGTTTTAAAGTGATGTTCAAAAGTTTGTGCTTAATTTTTTGGTTTTACAACATAATAAGAGAGATACAATCAAGTCACCAAGTCTCCTACAACCATTATCCACACTAAATTTCTAGGAAGAAGTTTCAATGAATTTTATTTCATGTTTACCAAATTTGAATGAAATAATGTTATCATGGTAGTAGTAGAAGAACTAGCAAAGTATTTCTATTTCTACTATATTTCACATCTTTTTAAATCAAATACCTGCGGGATTAATGAAAATAGTTCAAAAACTACATGGAATCCTTGAGACTATATTGTAAGTGATGGGGATTCATTTTTCATCGGAAACTTTTGGTCCAAAATATTTTCTTATTTGGGTGTTCAATTGGCTCAACTCATCGTATCATCCTTAATCCAAAGGGAAAACTAAGGTTGTGAATAAATGTTTAGAATGTCATCTTCATTTCTTTGCATCTAATAAATAAAAACAATGGGTCAAGTGGTTTCCTTTGGCAGAATGGTGGTACAACACATCCTTACAAACTTCATAAAAATGTCTTCATTTATGTCACTTTATGCACATCATCCTTCATCCATCACATCACCCTAGAAAGGGACTCTAAAGGTTCTATAAGTGCATGACCAAATAGGGCACCAACAAGATGTTCTCAAAATATTGAAGGACAACTTAATTATAGCACAAAATAGGATGAAACAACAAATATATTAATATTGCAATGAAGGAGAATTTGAAGTAGGGGATTGTGTATTTTTGATGCTACAACCATATAAACAAATGTCCCTCAAGCAACAAAAGGAGGACAATAAATTAACATTTAGGTGTCATGTCCCCTATAAGGTGTTGCATAGGATGAGAAGTATGGCTTACAAATTGGATTTTACTCCATATTCACATGTATATATTATCTTCCATGTTTCTATGTTTCCACAATTGCAATTACTAGATATTTATCTCCTAACAAATTGTAGTTTATTTGTCTTTTGTTAATTATTAATGGAAAATAACTATAAATCCACTTATTGCAATCTCCAAAGCAAAAATGTTGCTAAATATAAAAATTGGAACTTAGAAATATGCACACACACAATAAAAAATTGACATCATTGTTTTTGGACAAATGTCCCTCGAAAAACTGTGAAGGGAAAACTAGTGCAGTAGATGATGGTTATATTATTATAAATTCTTCAACAATTCAAGAGTAAAATGATATGCTTACCTCTCACTGACAAAGATCCATTTAATACTGGAAAAATAAATTGGAGATAAATTGTCTCCCTTTGCAATCAACATACCCTCCTACTAGCCACTCGCACTCCCTTTTTGGAAACTAGCAACTGAAACATTGGTTCTCCAACAACTCGCACTGGGAAATTTGGCTACTCACACTAGTTTCAGCGGCCTCCTTTGTAGATGAATTTGACTTCCTCTTCCTGTCTCCCAGACACTAGAAAACACTGAGGAAAATTCCTCCAAAATCTTGCTCTCAAATCTTTGTTTATCCCTCTGTCTTTGATGCTTCCCTAGCTTCAATTGTGCCCTTGGTGAATAACTGCAATTGGGTAGCCAAACTGCTCACCAAATACTCTATGCACTCCCCAATCCCCTAGACCCACTCTTATAATCTCTTGTTGGAGTCTCAACTTCCATGATTACATCTCAATTAATTATAAAATCAATTTGAATTCATCATAGAAGCCTCCAGAGAAAAATTGAACTTCCCCAATTATGGCTAATTAATTTAATTGAGACGTCTCCAAGTCTTTTCTCATGAAACTTTTTCTGGGTTTTGGAGATCTTATGTTCCTTAGCCTTTTCTGGGTTTTGGAGATCTTGTGTTCCTTAGCCTCTTAGACATCATAGAGACTAGAACACATGTCCATTGCTACCATAATCTAACAAATTCTTGCTTAACAAGGGTGATTGGTAACAAGATCACAATCCCAACTATTTTAGCAGAGATGAAGAAAGAAAAAAATCATACTTGAACCAAAAAATATCCTTGAAACAAGTAGCTATAAAAATAAGCAATTATTGAGTACCTCATCAAATGCAAGAACCTACCAGTAGAAGATGTGATATGGGAAAATAATTATTCATGCATAAAAAACAAAATTTATTCATGTGTTGATTGTTTGATGGGAGTGACATGTTGAGTTGTAAGGCAAATCCCCATGCTAAGCATAAAACCTCTTATTACGCTTGTTATAGCCCTTTTTGCCACCTTATGTCAACAAGAGTAACCTAGTGTCAACCCCATAAAGTTGTTGTTCTAAATTTGTTTCTCTTTCCCCTTGTTTGTAACCTTCTAGTAGCTTGTTTCTTCCACAGACCTATCATCTTATCACCCATCACTACATTACAATTATATAGTTCATCACTTGTTTAAATGCCAAAGTGAAGTATTGGGTGCTAAACCTTGAATCTTATGATTTACATCTGTCCTGACATAATATTTAAGTTACAATTGTCACTAAGCAATGAAGCCTTGAGAGCTTGGATGGGTCATTAAAATTGTAATTCTTCTTTTGAAATATATAATATTTGTTTTCTTTTACAAATGATAAGCGATGTAAAAATTTGACTTTTTTTTCAAGGTGTTTTTGAATTACCTTTTTAGAACAAGTTTAAACCCTTTGAAAGAGCTAGGAAGGATTCAATTTTGATCATTAATCTCTATTAGTCTCATCACACTTCATATTAGTTTTAAAATCACTTTATGTTTTGGATAAACGATTTCATCTTTACATATGATACCCTTGCCAATTAATTTGGAAAACACCTTACACAAAAAATTGGTATGAAATTATGCCTTTCAAAAAATACATTGATCCATTTTCATAACGAACAATTTGATGAATGTACGGTTACTTGAAACAATTGCATTCTTTAGCCTTGGTGGGTTTGAAACGGATTCTTAGTGAAAAGAACTTAACACAGTGAATGAAATGAGGGGGCTGTTAATTCCTTTGGTGCTCAACATGGAGTTGATAAGATTTATATACACTATTAATTAGTGTATAACGACAACACCACTCCTAAAACCATATATAGGTCCCTTTTCTTTACCCTTTTCATTTCATAAAGACAAGCAAGGTCTACTTACAGAATTGTTAGCAAAATTGAATGAAAACGAAAAAATAAATGTCCAACATTTAAAGCTGAAAGCAGGAAAACCAAACACATAACGTTTTATGCATAAAACTTACTTTTACTATGGACGTTTTATGTGGTGAAAAGTTTGGTATTTTGGGCTAAGATAAATTTATTCTTATAAACAAACCATACAAAACTAGCCAAAGAAAAGGTAAAACAAATACAATGCAATACCGCATGATTACTTTACTATCAGACAGATAAGACATATCTACAGAGCATGTAATACAAAGATCGTTGATTCACAATGTCAATAAAACTGTTATTAGGGACATTTTTATCGGTCCCATCAAATTCCAGCATCAACTACCAAATTGAAACGGAAAATGTGTTATATATACATTCTGTTGTTATTTATGGCACAAGGAAACTTCCCTTCCAGCCCTTACCCATGCTTAGGTGCTATGGCTGCATAGAATTTTCATATTATGCATAACATTATTGCCAGCAAAAACTACCGTTGACCATCATCTCTGAAAATAATATATTAAGATATCCATATAAGGTCTTGGCAGAAGAGTTGTACAATATTAATCAATTGTTTTCGTAAGAGATGTAAACTCTTAGAGAGACAAAGCAATGAGTGGTTGTGAAAAACGAGGTTTCGAGTTAAAAAATACCCCCATTCAGTGAATCATGCTACCCTGAGCAGCTCTCCTTTCATGATATTTACAAACTACAGCCCCTCACAAAACCTGTTAGCCTGTAACCCGATTCTCCCATTGCATTCCATAAACTCCATCCCGTAGCTTGATTGAATTCCTCCTCATATATAAAAGCCGGCATAGGTGGCAAGCTGTGACATTTACCTGACAACAGATCCAAAGCATTCCAGATGAGCTTTTCCTCTTCGTCTTTCATCAAAATGTAGTCATTCTTCAGAGAAACTGATCTCTTTTCTTAATTTGAATATCTCTGAATCCCTTTATACGTGATTCCACATTTTACAGACCAACTTCAAGATGGAATAGCATCCACGAGGTACCCTGGCGAGAATCCTAATGGAGAGCTCATCGGGAAGAGCAGAAATTATCCTTGGTCTTTCATTCCCATCGACAACTACTAGTCTCTTCCTTTTACTACACTCGACTTGGGTTCTTGTTTGTTCATCTGAACCCTCTTTCCTGGAGTGGCTCCAAAAGTTCCCCATAAAAGCTTGCAAGTCAAGGACCTTTGACGCTTTGAATCATATAAGGTCTCAACCAATGATTTAAAATTTGTGTTGGTTCTGTTACACTGCCCACTCAATCCGCTGGTTGAAATTCAAACTTTATTTCCTTCAAGCGGGCCAGAACCACTGCATTTTCAATGATGGATCATGGGATGGTAAATTGAA
Organism: Pinus taeda; assembly: GCA_000404065.3. NCBI lineage: Eukaryota > Viridiplantae > Streptophyta > Pinopsida > Pinales > Pinaceae > Pinus > Pinus taeda. Next base: position 131,726 of record APFE031446876.1, on the reverse strand, counting down.
AATTAAAGAAAATTCTGAAAATTAACTAAAATTCTGCAACCTTGTAGCAAATTCATTCGACTATAGAATAATATGCCTTAGTGCTAGTTCAACATTACATCTGTCCTTGAATATTTTATCACATTTAGATAATTTTGATATTCCAGATCAATTAAATGCTTGGTAAAATAAAGTACATCGAAACACTTCTTTAACGGCCAAGAATGTCATCATTTTATGAGATTAATTTGACAGTCCATCCAAAATTTAAGAGCCAGGGCATTTCAAATCCAAAGCGAAGGCTCCATCAAATGAATTTGAAAACCACCCTGTCTAACACAAATGATCCACCAAATGAAATTGGGAACAACACTATATAGAAGGTTCTCCGGGAAAAATCTTTGTCATCATCAACTGAATAAGTAGGTAACAGGTTTTAGCCATAAGGAGCTTTACCAAAAAGAAATTAATTATAAGGATAAACTGTACTTGATGGTTTGAAATATTGACAAAGAATTTCAATGCAATGATACCATAAAATAAAGCTCAACTCAATTCAAATCACAAAAGCCTCAATCCTTGAAAGATACAAATCTAACACAAGAAAGCCAAAAAAACCAAAAATATCGGAAACTATAGGGTTTAAGATAACCGGGAAAAATGAAAGCAATTTTAAGAAAAGTTCACAAATACAAACAATCAAGTGGGTTACTATGATAAACCGAATTTTCATTATATTGGCTTTGGTTGTATTCACCGGAAGAACATTGTGCAGGTAAATTGTACTCTGTTGTGACATTTCATTGTTAACTGTGTCTAGACGGTTTATCATAGGTACGAGGCAGAGGAGGCCAAGTTCCTGTCCCATAAGGGTCTTGCACAGAAGGGAATTTAACCAAACAAACAAAAGACGTAGCAAATGGAAGACTATAACATGAAATTGAAATTCAAGCGAATATTACCATCGCAAAAATCAACTGATCCTTAGGGCTTCAGCTCAAAATCCTCAAAAACATAATTTCCACTACGAAGCCTTCGACAATTTTAAATATTTTCAACCATAAACCTGCATCAATCAAGATTGCAGCATTCAGAAGCGAACGAACTTGCAGTGCAGGTAAATTGTACTCTGTTGTGACATTTCATTGTTAACTGTGTCTATACGGTTTATCATAGGTACGAGGCAGAGGAGGCCAAGTTCCTGTCCCATAAGGGTCTTGCACAAAAGGGAATTTAACCAAACAAACAAAAGACGTCGCAAATGGAAGACTATAACATGAAATTGAAATTCAAGCGAATCTTACCATCGCAAAAATCAACAGATCCTTAGTGCTTCCGCTCAAAATCCTCAAAATCATAATTTCCACTACGAAGCCTTCGACAATTTTAAAGAATTTTCAACCATAAACCTGCATAAATCAAGATTGCAGTGTTTAGAAGCGAACGGACTTGCAGCTAATTTACCCATAGAAATACTGAAAAAATAAAACCCTTCAATTCCACAACCCTAAGTCACAGTTTAATTTAAGATAACGAATCCCTGAGCCTTTAGCCAAAACGGCCATAACGCTCCACCTTCACCTCGATCTCTGACATGTTGCTGCAGTTGCCGAAGATGAGAGAGAAACAATGGTTCCTTGAGTATGCCAAGCGCTGGGTAGTTTGAAAAGTTAGTAATGAAAACCAGATATTTGATCCAATGGTAGCCATTATTTGAATCGTCTAACATCAAATCAGATGGACGATAACGATGATAGCAAAGACCACAGGAAAGTTCATCTCAGAGGGAACGCCTTACGGCGTAATAAAACAAATTCATGATAATAAGCCATTCCATTGTGCAAAAAGTCAAAGTTGAGATAAATCATGTTTTGAAGGAAGATTGAGCAAAGGAGGAAGAAAACTCAAAATTTGCAGCAAGTTTTCTTGGCATTGCACATTGGGAGCCTGGCGCTACACATCAAAGGGATGTTGCGTATCAGGCAATTTTCTCCTGTGTAAATTTACTCTGGCGCTGCGCATTATAGAGGCACCGCGGATTGGTGAGTAGGCGCTGCGTATTGGCTAGTTACACTTCAAAACCCTCAAACTTCACCTCCAATCACCATCATTGTTGCATTTCTCTTCCAATCAAGTAAGTAACCTCGCTTTTGATCTCACATAGGGTTTTTATGCTATAATTGTGGTTTTAGTATATTAAAACTCAAAACCCTAGTTGTCTCCTACCAAATTTCTCACCATTTCTAGCTCTGGTCACTTGTATTCATTTTCCCATTATTGATTTCCCTAATTTTACCTTTACATTCCATCTCATTTAACCAATATCATCTTCCCCTATTTCCCTACAAAAAATAATTCCTTCATCAAGCCCTAAACCCCCTTACATCAAGCCCTATATTCCTCATAACTCCCACCTACCCTCTCATTTCATCTCACCACTGTTTTCCTTCTTATAATATCTCTTCATACTCATCTTTTCCTCACATAATTGTCCATCATTCATCAAATCATCCCAAAGAGTAAAAAATGGAGCGAGACAATGAGTTTGAATATGAAGAAGACACCCTAAGTGATAGCTTTAGAGAGAGGAATTTGTAGCCCAGGAAGCCTCACAAAGGTGGCAGAATCACCACGGAGGAACCTATCAGCATGAGTGAACTTCTTGCTTGCCCACTAGCCACCACATGTTTTAGATATCAATCCTGTTTTGAGTTTTGTGAGATGGTTGAGAGGGTTAAATTTCACCATGAACTAGCAAGACAGTTCGTGAAAAACATGGATAACAATATGGTACATCTTGCTAAGGTAAACTTCACTCTTTAACCTACTATCATTGCAGAGGCCATAGGAATTCTGGATGTAAGGGAAAATGGAACAAAAGGCAAAATATCAGCAAGTAGCATTATGAGCCTTACATCAAGGCTAAGTACCATGGCAAACTTAGTAGGTTGTTTCCGTTTAGATTCCTAGAGACTAGTATGTTCCACTCATGAAACTTATCATCAAATACTTTACATGTGAGGGTAGGTTTTCCAAACTTTATGCCTACCACATTAGACTGCTCATGCACTTCACCAGGGTTAGAATGACGAGCATACCTTATTTCATATGCAAAAACATAGAGAAGATGACAGTGATTGCAAAAAGAAAACCATATCCACAACAACTCAATAGCATTTACCACTTTTTTGTCATCAAAATTATTGTTTTGCATCAACTCATTCAGTTTGGAATTCCATGGGAAACTTTCATTTCCCATGAGAGCTTCAAGGGGCCTCAAATATTTTCATCAGATCCCCAAGAGGAAGGTGATCCTTTCGGACAACAAAAGGTGCCTAAAACTAAAACAGAGGAGGTTCCTATATTTGTCACCTATGAAAGAGGCACTAGATTGATTTTTATAGTTGCCAAGTGAGTACTATCTCCACAAGGAGTGGAAGGGGTCTCGTCTTTATCTACATATCACGGGAAAATGTTATCTCCGCTTAGAGTGGAAGGGGCTTTGCCTTCTTCTCCAGCTAAGCAGGTACAGCTTGGTCAGCAACAGAAGGGTGGAGGGAAAGGAAAGAAAAAGATGCATGAGGATGATCCTAGTGAGGGGCAGGAGAGAGATTTTCACCTTGTTGGCCATGAGGAGACACAAAGAGTAGATGTCATTGACTTGGATGCTCAGGATCCAAGAACTATCAAAGACATGATCATCAAGGAGAAAGAGGATGAGATACAAGCTTTGACAGTTAATTTAGAAAGGGCTAAATGGGCCATCAAATACCTTGAGCAGGAAAATAAGCAATTAACTGATAAACAAGCTATTATGGAATTGTAAATGATTAGGGAAGAAAGGCAAGAAGCAAAGAAAGCAAAGGGCAAAATGACCTCCATTGAGCAAGAAATTGAGAATGACCGAGAAGCTTTGTTAGAGAGGGTGAACATTCACCTTGAGAAGCTGCTAGAGAAGGCCAATAAAGAGAATAAATTGCTTCGCCACATGGCCTATCACTATTTGACCCGGAACAAGATATGCAATATGAGAATGAGAAAGCTTAAGGCAAGACTAAGGAGGGCCTTAAAAGGAAAAAGGAAGGATGAAAAGCTTAAAATTGTGGCTGATGTTACTTTATCCCAACAAAGTAACCCATGATGTAGCTTTGAGCCAAAATTGGGCAAATTTTGAGACAATTTTGTCATTTTCCAAATTTTGAATTAGAAACATAGAAAATTCTAGTTGATGTGCAGCGCCATCGGCACTGCACATTGAATTGGTGCATCCTCTTAACAAATGGTTTGTAGGTTTGGACTCAGCATCAAAAAATAAGTAAACCTAGAAAGTTTCATCAATTTTGGAGAATATCTTGGCCACTAAAAGGGAAAAAAACACTCAAAAAATGCCCTCTCTGCCACTTTTTAGACCCACAAGAAGAAGTCTTGGGAGAATTGGTTTTGGATGGGGAAAATCAACTCCAAATCAGAAAATTCAAAGTGTTCCAGAAACTAAACAGAGAGATCTTTCCAAAAAGCTATCTTGGGCCTGATTTGGTGAGTGGAAGGCCTCTAAAACCTTGCTTGAAGCGGCACTGTGCATTGGGCAGATTTTGTCAATTTTGCCTAAAACTCAAAATTTCGCCTAGTTTCATCACCAGTTGACTTTTTCTCCTCTTCTTGGTAAATGTTTGATGATAAACGATATAATATGATGTAAATTTTATGAAAAATCACTTGGGGAGGTAGATACATCAAATCAAAAGTGGTTTGGAACTGAATGTGTTAGTTCCCTTAGTTTTAGAGGCAAACTGTTCCACTGCCTATTTTCTTGTTCCTAGTTTAGATGTAGTTGAAACAACTCCTTGACTCTTGGATTCAACCCCTGATGGATAGCTCAAGTGGTTTTGATGCCGATATGATGTTTTTTTTCACTCATTGGAAATGGTTGGACTCTTGTGGAAGCTCTGAGCTTCATTGTACATCACTACAACAGTTGGCAAGGAATAAAACCAGGTTTCGCAGCTATTTTTTTGGATTCTTGTGATAATGAGATTATGCATTGTTTCTTCTTCTGTAATGAGTTTTTCTTATGTGTTATATGTTTCCAAATCTCTCTTTTTATTCTAAACTAAATTAATCAAGATAGATAGACAAAATACACTAATAACAGTGCTTTGTCTTGGGAATGCATTTGGTTTTTTATGTTTTCAACAGTTTGAAGAGGATTCATGGTTTCTTCATGCCCTCCTCAGCTCCTCAACAGTCTTAAATCCATCATCTCATCCAATTACTAGTGCCTAAACACTTATCTATCTCACCCCACAGGACATGTCTGTAAATCTGACTTGATTTCCCGGACCCAAGCTGCCTGCTCCATTTGATCCAACAACCAATCATCAAAATCAACCAAAAACCCTTGAGATACTATACCCAGCCTAAAATCCATATTCATTTCAGTCATCTCAACTGAGATTGACAAGGAGAGAGCCCTCTACGGACCTAGTAGGGCTAGCTACCAAGTTAAGCGTGGTTTGTGGTTATCCTAAGATTGCCTCCCTTCAGCTTGAGGTCGATATAGGCTCTAACATAGTGGCGACCATACTAGGGAATGTAGTTTTATGTTCCTCAATAAAATGTATCAAGTTTAGATCTAACTGTTAATGATGTATAATGATCAGACATTGGAAGGTTGAAATCATTTACCTGGCGACTCGAGTGTCGAAGAATCCCAAGGTTTAGCATTTTTTATGGCAACTCTACTCTTCAAGAGCCAGTAGCCTAAAGAATTTCTTGGTGAATTCATTGTTATCAAAATGGATTCGCTAGATCGAAGGTATGCTCCCATGAGTCGAGATCACATTCCAGGTTTCCAAAATAAAATTCCGATGGTAGATTGGCAAAGGAATTTGTCTATGTTTAGAAATGATGATAAGAATGATGCTGCTTTACATCTGGTTAGATTTCACATGCATATTCACAAGTTGAAGGTTGATTTTCCTGAAGACTGCTTGATGAAGATATTCATGGCCACTTTGGAAGGTGAAGCCCAATCTTGGTATGAAAGTTTGTCACTTGCTTGTATTTACTGTTTAAAATATTTTCATACCATGTTCTTTGAAAGGTATAAAGTATCTTATCCATCCTTAATATTAGTTCAAAATTGTTGTAAACATGTTTATAATTTTATTGAAAATCTTGAGAGAATTTATGAAGATGATGACTTCATGGACAATTAGATCATGGAAGCCCTGTATGAAAATCCATTTCAATAGCATAAAGAGAGCTTAATGGATACTTATCAAGATGCGCAGGAAAATTTGTTGCAGGATCAAGATCTTAGTACAATGGAAAATGATGAAAGAGAAGGTCTTATTTCAGATCTACTCATGGTAGATGACAGTATGCAGGGAAATCAAGTTTCAATTTTAGATCATGATGATGAAGAGTACCTTGTTCTGAATCCCATGAAGGAAAGCTCTGTTGTTGAGATCGTCTAGAAAGAAGAAGACAAATTTATTGATCCAAGTGTTCTCGTTTCATTAGAACAAAGTCTTCACGAGGAGGTAATCCAGTCCTTTTATGAAAAAAAAGATGAGATCTTTGTTCATGTAAGTGAAAAATATTCTTTGGATAACTTAGTGGTAAATGATAGAAGTGTTAGTTTTGAGTTTCAAGAACTATTTGAACTTATCCCTCGTATGGATGATGAGTGCGATAACAATTTGATTTCCATTTCATATGAATATGATCAACAATGTTTTCAAATTTTAGAAGACCATGGAATTGAGGACTTTCATTCATGTTTTTGATGTTTTGAAATGTTATTTCAAGAAGACAATAATTGCTTGAGCAAAAGAAAACAAAAAGTATTATCTCCTCTTTCTGAAGTTGAGATAGATCAAATCCTTAAAGGTCATGTCATAACCCAAGCTAATGCAGGTTTGTAGTGTTCACATAGTCAAGAAGGTATTAATGAAGCTTCTTCCACTTTTGAAAATGATAACAGTCTTGAAATTAGATTTATAGATCAACAAACAGATATTGTTTTCCTTCATGAAAATGGTAAGGTTGTCATGTTTGATAATCTTGAAGAATGTTTTTTGTTTAAGAAAGGCTTAGACTATGAAATTGAGCTTGAGAGAGATAGTATGCCAAAATTCGAGTCAGAATTTCTCATCGTCAAGGAATTTACAGCTAGCACTCAGATAGCAAAAGCTTATACTGCTCTATGACTTCCTATCAATCAACAACCAACTATTCTTTCTGATCAGAATGAAGGGAGTACTTGTATTTTTGTTGCTGGATCTCAAGACAAGCTAGTGCTTCAGGATTTTCAAGATCCCTTGGGCATTGTTTTGCAAGCATTAGAAAAGATGAATGTTTCCTGGTTTGTTAGCATAAGCCTTGGTTTCAGTTGTTATTGTGAGTTGCCTACATGTAGGTTGTTCTACCTGCTTGGGGAAAATGAAAGCATAATTGTAGTATGTAGCCATCTGCTGGATTGGTTACATTAGAAGGCCCACTTCACATGATTGTACATATTTCATTAGTAGGCAAGTGATTGTCATCATGATTTGAAGCCCTCAAATCTCGATGGTCTGATTTGTAAGTACTTAAGTCTTTATCAGTTTGAGTTTTGTATTAGTCTGTCAATTTTGTTTTGTTAGTTTGATGTCTTGAATCATTTTGAGTTTTGAGTCAATGTAATATTATTAGTTTAGTTTTTGAAATGTATTTATCATATTTCCCAATGGAAGAGGCACTATTCTTCTTTTTCCAAAGATATATGGTTCTTGACACCTCTAAGGAGCTACCATCTCCATTGGAGCCATTGTTAGTGTCAGTGTCTTCACACTGCCATCAGTGATCTAAAATTTACTCTTTTGCATTCATATTAGAAGTCCCACTTTCATCAGATGCATTCCATTAGGTCATGGATCAACTGATGGTAGACGATAGTCTAGTTTACCCCTCATCACATGATATCTTCTAACCTCTTTCAGTCATCACTTAGTAAAATGGTTTATAGTCAATTTTCATCTTTGCTCCATTTGCTTTAAAGAAGTCTTAGTTCTTAGGGTTTTCAAGAACATTTGGTATTAGGGTTTCATTAAAGTCACATTTGCAAAAAATAAGGGTCATGCAAACATGTAAAAAGATATGAATCTTTAGATATTTTTTAATTCTTATCATATGTAAAATTTAATAAGTCTTCACCTCAAACTCACTTTGAGCTGAAAATAGAGTATTGGTCCATTTTTGTAAAACTTTCATGTAATTTAATTGTTTCTATATGTAATAAGCACTCAACAGCTATTCTTGGTTACCTTTCCAACTCTTGCCATTACAAAAACAAAAGCATTAAGACATCAGTCCATCAAATTGCCAAGAAAAAGGGTCAAGCTTCACACTATGAAAACAAAGTTTGTGAAAAAGTTACCAAGGCTTTAGAAAAGTGGGTTTGAAATTAAAAAAATCAAAATGTAAGGTATATAAAACAAATTCATGATAGCAAACCATTCCATGGTGCAAAAAGTCAAAGTTGAGAGCTAAATCATGTTTTGAAGGACGATTGAGCAAAGGAGGAAGAAAATTCGAAATTTGCAGCAAGTTTTCCTTACGCTACACATTGGGAGCCTGGTGTTGTGCATTAGAAGGGAATTGCACATTAGGCAGTTTTCTCTTGTGTAAATTTACTCTGGTGTTGAGCATGAGAGAGGCGCTGCACATTGGTGAGCAAGTGCTACATATTGGCCAGTTACACTTCAAAACTCTCAAACTTCACCTTTAATCACCATCATTGCTGCATTTCTCTTCCAATCAAGTAAGTAACCTCACTTTTGATCTCACATAGGGTTTTTATGCTATAATTGTGGTTTTAGTATATTAAAGCTCAAAACCCTAGTTATCTCCTACCAAATTTGTCACCATTTCTAGGTCTTGTCACTTGTCATAATTTTCCCATTACTGATTGCCCTAATTTTACCTTTAAATCCCATCTCATTTAACCCATTTCATCTTCCCCTATTTCCCTACAAAAATTAATTCTTTCACCAAGCCCTAAACCTACTCACATCAAACCCTAGATTCCTCATAACCCCCACTTACCCTCTCATTTCATCTCACCATTGTTTTCCTTCTTACAATATCTCTTCATACTCATCTTTTTCTCACATAATTGTCCATCATTCCTCAAATCATCCCAAGGAGTAAAAAATGGAGTGAGATAGTGAGTTTCAATATGAATAAGACACCCTAAGTGATAGCTCTAGAGAGAGGAATTTGCAGCTCGGGAAGCCTCACAAAGGTGGCAAAATCATTAGGGAGGAACCTGTCAGCATGAGTGAACTTCTTGCTTGCCCACTAGTCACCACATGTTTTAGATATCAGTCTTGTTTTGAGTTTTGTGAGATGGTTGAGAGGGTTAAATTTCACCATGAACTAGCAAGACAGTTCGTGACAAACATGGATAACAATATGGTACATCTTGTTGGGGTAAACTTCACACTTTCACCTACTATCATTGCAGAGGCCATATGAATTTTGGATGTAGGGGAAAAATGGAACAAAAGACAAAATATTAGCAGGTAGCATTATGAGCCTTACATCAAGGCTAAGTACCATGGAAAACTCAGTAGGGTGTTTCCTTTTAGATTCCTGGAGGACCGATATGTTCCACTCTTGAAATTTATCATCAAGTAATTTACATGTGAGGGTAGATTTTCCAAAATTTATGCCTACCACATTAGCTTGCTCATGCACTTCACCAGGGTCAGAATGATGAGCATCCCTTATTTCATATGCAAAAACATAGAGAGGATGACAGTGATTGCAAAAACAAAACCATATCCACAACAACTTAATATAATTTACCACTTTTCTGTCATCAAAATTATTGTTTTGCATTAGATCACTCAGTTTGGAATGCCATGAGAAATTTTCATTGCCCACAAGAGCTTCAAGGGGCCTCAAATATTTTCATCACATCCCCATGAGGAAGGTGAGCCTTCTGGACAACAAAAGGTACCTGGAACTAAAATAGAGAAGGTTTATTTGTCACATATGAAAGAGGCACTAGATTTATTTTTGCAACTTCCAAGTGAGTACTATCTCCACAAGGAATGGAAGGGGTCTCACCTTTATCTACAGATCACAGCCAAATTCTATCTCCACCTAGAGTGGAAGGGGCTTTTCCTTCTTCTCCAGCTAAGGAGGTACAGGTTGGTTAGCAACAGAAGGGCAGAGATAAAGGAAAGAAAAATATGCATGAGGATGATCCTGGTGAGGGGCAAGAGAGAGGTTTTCAACTTGTTGGCCATGAGGAGACACAAAAAGTATATGTCATTGACTTGGATGCTCAAGATCCAAGAACTGTCAAAGACATGATCATCAAGGAGCAAGAGGATGAGATACAAGATTTGGTAGTTAATCTAGGAAGGGCTAAATGGGTCATCAAATACCTTGAGTAGGAAAACAAGCCATTAACTGATAAACAAGCTATTATGGAATTTCAAATTATTAGGGAAGAAAGACAAGAAGCAAAGAAAGCAAAGGGCAAGATGACCTCCATTAAGCAAGAAATTGAGAATGACCAAGAAGCTTGGTTAGAGAGGGTGAACATTCACCTTGAGAAGCTGCTAGAGAATGCTAATAAAGACAAGAAATTGCTTCGCCACATGGCCTATCACTATTTGACCCAGACCAAGATATGCAATATGAGAATGAGAAAGCATATGGCAAGACTAAGGAGAGCCTTAAAAGGCAAAAAGAAGGATGAAAAGCTCAACATTTTGGTTGATGTTACTTTAGCCCAACAAAGTAACCCATGATGTACCTTTGAGCCAAAATTTGGAAAATTGTGAGACAATTTTGTCATTTTCCAGTTTTTTAATTAGAAACATAGACAATTCTGGCTGATGATGGCACTGCGCATTGAATTGGTGCATCCTCTTGAAAAATGGCTTGTAGATTTGCATTCAACATCAAAAAATAAGTAAACCCAGAAAGTTTCATCAATTTTGGAGAAGATATTGGCCACCAAAAGGGAAACAAACACTCAAAAAATGCCCTCAATGCCACTTTTTAGACCCACAGGAAGTAGTCTTGGGAGAATTTATTTGTGAAGGGGAAAATCAACTCCAAATCCGAAAATTGAAAGTGTTCCAGAAACTAGACAGAAAAAAGTTTCCAACAAGCTATATTGGGCCTGATTTGGTGGAGTGGAAGGCCTCCAAAACCTTGATTTAAGCGGTGCTACGCATTGGGCTTAGGGTGCTGCACATTGGGAAGATTTTGTCAATTTTGCCTAAAACTCAAAATTTCGCCTAGTTTCATCACTAGTTGACTTTTTCTCCTCTTCTTGGTAAATTTTTGATGGTAAATGATGTAATGTGATGTAAATTTGATGAGAAATTGCTTGGGGAGGTAGATACATCAAATCAAAAGTGGTTTGAAACTGAATGGATCAGTTTCCTTAGTTTTAGAGGCAAGCTATTCCACTACCTATTTTCTTGTTCCTAGCTTAGATGTAGTTGAAATAGCACCTTGACTTTTGATTTGACCCTTGATGGATAGCTCAGGTGGTTTTCATGTATATATGATGTGTTTTTTCACTAATTGGAAATGGTTGGATTCTTGTGGAAGCTCTGAGCTTCATTGTACATCACTATAGTAGTTGGGAAGGAATAAAACCAGGTTTCATATCCATTTTTGTTGGATTCTTGTGATAATGAGTTTATGGATTGTTTCTTCTTCTGTAATGAGTTTTTCTTATGTGTTATATATTTCCAAATATCTCTTTTTCTTCTAAACTAAATGAATCAATATAAATAGACAAAATACACTAATAACAGTGCTTTGTCTTGGGAATGCATTTGGTTTTTTATGTTTTCAACATTTTGAAGAGGATTCATGGTTTTTTCATGCCCTCCTCAGCTCCTCAATAGTCTTAAATCCATCATCTCATCCAATTACTAGTGCCTAAACACTTTTCTATCTCGCCCCACAGGACATTTCTATAAATCTAACTTGATTTCCCGAACCCAAGCTACCTGCTCTGTTTGATCCGGCAACCAATCATCAAAATAAACGAAAAACCCTTGAGCTACTATACCTAGCCTAAAATCCATATTCATTTTAGTCATCTCAATTGAGATTGACAAGGAGAGAACCCTCTCCCAACCTGGTAGGGCTAGCTACCAGGTTAAGCATAGTTTGTGGTTATCCTAAGATTTCCTCCCTTCAGCCTAAGGTCGATCTAGGCTCTAACAATCCATATGACTCGAACATACATTTCACACCTGCAATTCGTGGAGCTTTACAATAATATCACTCAAAACTTGGTCTTTGAGCCCCAAAACATGCTATGGGGGGATTCCATGCCCAACAGGCCCCCAACACAATCATCGTGACTCACCCTCGAGTCACTTTGTTGGCACAATGATCTTGGTGCAGAGTCACTCCAACTGGTCTCGAATGGTCCTGATGTCTGCAACGCATTGAGGTGCTGCTTTTTGGACCTACTGCATTCGTTCCTCTGAGACCTCTATGTCTGTTGTGCTGTCTTGCATCTATGCATGCATCCCCTAAATGTGTGTGAGCTTCCCTTCAATATTTTCCATTATTGTGAAGGCTTCATCAATCCATGGCTAAACGCGCGCTTTGAGAACTACTTCCTTATGGCTCCCTATGTCCACCTGCTCCTTTAATGCCTTGGCTTGATGCATCCTCACAAGCCATTGAGTGAGCACTACTATTTGTGTAGTTCCTTTGATACTGTCATACTGTTGCTGGAGTTCTCGTGCCCATGTCTCTAGACCCTGGATGTTGGGATCCTTCGGCAACGTTGTGAGGACCCCAAGTGCTTGTTCCAACATGTCAATACAGTCGCGCAATGCTCTTAAAATTCCTTCCAACCCCATTTTAATAGCACTAGAATGCTGTTCTCTAATCTCTTGGGGAATGGAAGGTTGTACCTTCAACCGTAGCTAGGTGATCTGAAGATTAATGTCCAAATAAACCTTTGTCATCTCTTCTCTGGCCTCATGGACTCCAGTTTCCAAACTGTGGATCCACACTTCTACCAGTAGATCTACTGCTATGTCTAGCTCTAGGACGTGTTGGTAAGCATCATCTACCGTCTGCACCAATAGTTGATTCTGCAACACCAACTCGTTGCGTTGTAAGCTGAGTTGTTCCATGTTGATCTTTTGTTTGCTAAGAACTTGGATCGTGCGGTTCTCCCTAGCGCACAACTCTGTTGTGATCCCATTATGTAGCTGATATAACATTTTCCAGGGAAGGGTAGCCAGATTAAGGCCAAGGCATTTCATCATGCTAACTGACAACTGATCCATCACATTTGACGACACTAGCACTCCCTCTGGTAACACTATTGTATTTTCCATCCTTGCACGCAACATCTGCTCTGCTGCTGAAGTTCCTACTGCAATGTTGGTTGACAGGGTACCTTCCTGAAGGGGCCACACCTATAACTCCTGCAGCTATGCCCTAAGGGCTCCCATCACAGTCTAGTGCTCATACATAAAATCTTGAAGCAATTCCCTAGTGACATCACAGACCGTTTCACTAATGTCATGGATATCACCTTTGGTTAAGGTGATCGGGTCAATGGCCAACTTCAAGGCCTTGAACTTCTTCCTTGGGCCCGATTTCTCTGCAATGTGTGATCGCTTTAACTGTGTGGATGTGACCCCTAGGTCCATGCTCCCTTCTAGTGTTTTTGTTTCCTATGCCTCCTACCCTGAGGACATTGCTTGGCCCTCATTGGCCTGTGTTGTTGCTGCCTCTATGACCTATGTTGTTGTTGCTGCTTCTATGACCTTCTTCTACTCCACAACTTTTTGTGCTACTTTGCTCATTTCCCTTACCTCAGCTACTTCTTTTTCATTCTACCTTTTCTCTGCTAATTGAGTGATGTGCAACTTAACATCGTCCTTTTTCTTCTGGGTTGTTGCCTTCTCCAATTCTGCCAAGTTTGGAGCGCACCATTCGGGAGGCCATGTCTCCAAGAAAGTAAAAATTGCATCGTCAGTGGCTACAAATGGTAGCTTCATCCACTGCTTCACTGGATCCTTTCTTGCCCTGATATAGATGTTATGCATATTAGCCTTGAAGTCTGCAAAACTCTGCAGACTATTGTGCACCATCGGTGACAAGCACAGCCTCCTATTGATCCACATCTAGATGCTCGCCTCCATGAGCACCCAGAAAATTTTGATGTCGCGAATCCATTTCGCGTCCTTGGTGGCCCAGAGCGAAGCATACTTCGCCACCTCTAGTAACACTCTGTCAATGTTTGGGAACTGACTGTCCTCTGGCAGTTCTCCCGCTACTAGCAATATGGAAAATAGCAACCACGCATAGTGGAAGGTCTTACCCTACTCTTGGGCTTCGCAACAGTTTATCAAAAATTCCTTTCAAAGGAATTCAACCCAGTTGAACCGGACCCCCTCTGCACACTACTCGGCTAGCGTGACCACTGGCGCCAGTACCTCATTGGTGCGACACTTTCTCATAATTTTTCTAGCTAGGAGTTGGGTCACTACACACACCCCTTTTTCCTTGATGTTGGAGATGACGTAGCCCCTCTTCTTCTTCTCCAACTTATATTTCGCCTTCATGGCTTCTGCAAGAACCAAATCGCTACCTTTTCTAGCTATAGTCACAGGGTTCTTTCCTTTATAGGGGAGCTGAGAAATATGGTGAACGAGGTCTACCGTGATGGGAATAGGCTCCTCTAGCCATAGATACCCATCATGCACCAGGAAAAGCAAATGCCAGATGATGAAAATAGTGATGGGCACGTGGTGGAAATGTGGTATCCAGAAAAAGTGCAACAACCTGGCCTTTTCCACACCGCATAACCATTTCTGCATCTCTAACATGATCACCACCCCCTCAGTGTTCTGCTTCATTAACCTCTCGGTCCCTAGGTGCGGGAACTTCTCATTGTCAACAAGGTCCCAGTATTCAAATTTCATGGTTGGTATGTGGCCTAGCTGTGCGCCCTCAAATACAATGCCATCAGAGAGGAGCGCGGTCTGGAGTGAGCTTTCTATTTCATCAAGGTTCTTTGGAAATTTGGTTTTCCCTTTCCACAGAAGGACATACACTCACAGTTTTGTTGCAGAGTGCAACGGTTGGATATCCTCATCCACTTCTTCTTCTTCTTCCACTGCAATGATCAGGGCTTGTAAGTCTTCTTCTTCCTCATCTGTTTCTATTGTGACTGCTTTCCCCTTCTCTTCCATGGATAGTTTGCTGTGGTGAGGATTCCTCAAGGACATGAGTACTGGACCCGTCACCTGTTTATCCTTCTTGGGCCGCGATGTTTGTGGTGATTTGGGGGTTTCTGTCATCACCCTGGTACCTTCTAGAACATCCTCCACCATTTGGGTTTGCGAGGCCTCGCTAGTGGGTACCTCTTCAATTACCAACCCATCCTTAGTGGTTTTCACCATCTCTAGGTTGTATTTTGTCTCTCATGAACTTAGGGGCTTAATTATCACTTAGATCTCAATGCTTTGTGCTCTGCTCAAGTGCTCAATTCTCAAATGACAAAGTTTTGTTTGTTGGCCAGCCCTTTGAGTTTTATAGCATCTTTTGAATTTGAATTCGAGTGTTCCCCCTAATTTCGGGCCATTAATGCTTTCTTGGTGGTAGATTTTCCCAAATCTTGCCCATAACTCACCTCTTAATTACTCGCTGCCCACTCGCTTTAGCCTCAAGTCGAATAGCCCATCATGAATAGTGACACCAATGGTCACTTCCCAGCTAACGCACATGGCAGTGCAGCCCTCCATGTGCAGTCGCAAACCTTGTGACATTCTGATTTTGCACACATTTCCAATATCGCGTAGTTCCTAGGTAGAATATTTTATAGTGTCGCGCTCCCTTGCAACTGCCTAGAGCACTAAGACTATTCTTCCTATGGATAGTTAGGTGGTCACACCACCTGTGTGGGGCTCCATCCCATCCTCTAGCATAGTTCATGGAGAATCCCCATCTTCCCTTGTGGTGATCGACATCGTGCACTCTACTATTTTCAATGCACTAGCCTGGTCACTACATTTAGTGATATGCAGTCCAAGACACGGAAATAGACTAACTAGTCCACGATGATAATTTTCCAATTTATCAGTATGATCGTACACACCTTGCCTTGCCATCCTTGATTTTTTGACGAGAAATTCTTCCTTTATTTCATTTTCTAGCTTCTTGACCTCGGCGTCCATTAAAGCTCTCTTCTCCATTAGCCATACCTGGTCTTTTTCAACTTCACGAACTCTAAAGTTTCCTCGTTGGATTTCTTCCTCAAGTCTTATATGTTCTGTTTCCTGTAACTGTGTCATTTCTTTGTTTCGGTCTGCGTGGACCGTCATATCTATAAGTGATGTTATGCACGAACTCGGCTTCACATTCTCCACAGGGATTTCAACCCCTGCTTCATACTTCAGCTTCGGAAGCACTTGTGCAGTTAGAATTTTGCACATGGTCCTATAATCCCATACAATCGCTCGTACGCGCAGGTCCCATTCGGTGCGTCTCACATGGTGGGCCTTGTTCAGCACTGCGCACACCTTGTCCAAGGCATCCTCGTGTATGGTTTTTGGTGCAGTAGGTTGTATCATCCTTTGTCATTCATGCACTTTCCATACCTGCTTCTGCTTGTTGTTCTAGATTCCTATCATCATAACAGTGTGCGTTCGTGCAGGTTGCATACCATATGCCTGTACCCATCTAGAAAGATGGGCACACAGGTTGTTTTGTCCATCATACTTGGCTTCCATCTTCATTGGAGGCTTCCCAAATTGTAAGCACATCATCTTTCTACATTTGCACCAGTCCTCAAAGCTTCTCTAATGCGTACCCCACCACCTTGCGGGTGCAACATGTTGTGCCCATTTTAAAGCATCGAACCGCTGCTATTTTGGCACTTCGCTTTCAAATCCTTTCAGGAATTCATCTACTGCTATCAACCCATCATACATTGGCAGATCCCTTACCTCTATTTTCACACGATGCAATGATCTTACCATCATGTTGCAATTGAGCATGGTTACCTCGTGTAACCAATTCTGCCATCGTTTTGTTTCCTCATCCAAATTTGATGTGCAGGAGCTTTCGCACTCCCACGAAATCCAGCCATCTGTTGTAGGATTCACCCAATCTTGTCCCCAAGTGGTTATCTTGTAGATACAATCTAGCTCGTCGTCACTTTCATTGTCACACACTGGCTCTGTGTTGCATGCCCCTTCCGTAGCGTCTAAAGGTACCACTATGCATAGTGACTTTTTCCCAAAAATCATTTAATTACGCTTCTTTAGATTTATCACTCCGTTCATATCAGTGGCCCAATCTATTCCTAGTAGTGTGGGATAGGGATTGCTTTCATCGACAATCTTTATCACTTCAAAATCTTCAAGTGCCCTAGAACCTTCGATTTCTAACATTATTCCCTGCAATCTTCCCATCGGTAGGATCTTATTCTGGTTCACCATTCGCAATTGAATAGGGGACCACTGCCTACCCATGTTCTCCCATGTCTGTTATCGCAACACATTTGCATCTGATCCTAGATCTAGGATTACTTGATCCATTTCATACTCCCCAATTTGCGTAGTCAATCTCATTTCCCTTCCTATCCATGATGTATGTTTCCAGAGCTTCTCGACTATTCGAGGTGTTAGAGTCGGTCTGTTCAGCCCTCCGTCAGAGATCAAAAACTCTTTGTTTCATTTCATTTTAGGTGTCCCATTCTTCTCGATCACCTACATTCCATTTAGGAGCATCGATCCTCTGATGGAAGGGTCTTGTCCCCATACTTCATTCATGTCATTTACCTGCTGGTTGATGTATGTTCATAAAAACAAAAGCATATACAGTCTTCTTTTCATAAAAATTTGCAAAATGTTGTCTTTAGGGTTTCAGTGTCAAGTAGGTCTAGGGTCTCATTAGGATTTTGTCAATAAATGCTTTAGAGTGTCCGATAATCACCAGCAGGCCATGAGGATGTTCGTAATAAGTTTTCATTCCATACTTTTCATCCCCAATAATGCTGAGAATGCTAAGAATAATTCACACGGATTTGCTAGGTAGAGCCTCAATCATTGCATTTCATTCAAATTTGTGCTATGATATAGTGATTGATCAATGGTGATGGTCTAAACCCTACCATGTCAAAGTTGTCATATAAAATTGGCTACCTAGGGTTTTATCAACTATTTGTCACCAAGGTTGCTCTTTCCATCATTCCCTTCTCCCTTATTCCATTTCTCCCTAATTTCATTCTTCCCTACCCCCAAAAATTACTAAACCGCTATCCCCAAATCCCTTCCACACATTTCCAAATGTAAAAACCCCAAACTGTACCCTATACAAAATTCCTAAACCCTCCTAAACAAATCTATCCCAATAGCCCCTAATCCCTTATTATTTTCCTCCCTCCTAATAGTCCTTTGTTTCACTTTTTCCCCTTGGTGATAGAGGCTAAGCACATCACTAAAGGTTAGTCAAAACAGTTTCATTCACCAACATATTTTTCTACAAGGTAGTTTGTATAGCAGCAGTTATGTCATCCAGTCATTCATCCGATTATGAAGTGGAGACTCGAAGTGACTAACAAATAGAGGGACATGCACCCGAGAGACCTCATAAAGGTGGCAGACATGTTAGAGAAGAACCAACCACCCTTACAGAATTGCAGGCCTGCCCTCTTGCCATCTCTTGTTTCCAGTTTCAGTCATGTTATGAATTTTGTGAAAAGGTTACTACTGTTCAAGCACATCATGAGTTGGCTCACTTATTTGTACTACATTTACATGGTGATCGAGTTACTTTGGCTGGTGTCACTTTCACACTTACACCAGATTCTATCTCATTAGCAACCGGCATACCTAACATTGGAGAGCCATGGAATAAGAGGCAGAAGATTGACCGACAGCATTATGAGTCATATGTTAAACGCAGTTTCTTGAGGCAGTTAAAGAGAGTGTTTCCTTTCCGATATCTCAAAGATGAATATGCTCCACTAATGAAATTAATGATGAAGTATTTTAGTTGTGAAGGTTGTTTCTCCCGATTATATGCTTATCACATCAGGTCGCTCATGCATTTCACCCAGGTACAGATGATGAAGATTCCTTATTTCATATGCCGAAACATAGAAAGGATGTCTGTCCTTGTGTAGCACAAGATCCCTCAGCAACAATTCAACAGTATTTTCCATTTTTCTCTGATCAAGATTTTGGTGGTTCATCAGCTTGGATTACAGGGCAACACTTGGGAGGATTTCATCTCTCGTGACTTTTTCAGAGCTTCACAGGGACCTTCAGAGGTTGGGCATGAGACTAGTGGACCTTCTCATCAGCATGAAGGCCATGATCCACATAGCGCTACTATACCTTCTTTCATTACTTATCAGAAGGGAACCATGCAGTTATTTGCAGCTAGAAAGCGAGTGTTATCTCCACCTAGTGTGGAAGGGGCCTTGCTTCTAACATCAGCACCACAGGTAGAGTATAGAGTCAAGAGGCCAATGCAGGATGAGGGGCCTTTAGGTGAGCGGGAATTTATTCTTGTACAGGATGATGTTACAAACATGGGCCCGCAAAATGCACATCTTAGAGAGATCATCCAGGAGTAGTAGACAGAGATCAAAGCCTTGTCCCTTGACTTGGAGAGGGCTAAGTGGACTATGAAATACTTGGAGTAGAGGAACAAGAAGCTTGAAGATCAGCAAGCAATCATGGATTTACAACCATCTGCGAGAATCGCCAAGCTGCCCAAAGGAGGAGGATTGAGTTCACTACATTGGAGCAATAGATTAATGATGATCGGGAGTCTTGGCTCGAGAGAATAAACATCCACCTAGAGAGATTGATGGAAAAGGCTGACAGGGACAAAGAATTGTTGAGACACATGGCTTTCCATTACAGGGCATGAAATATGAGTTCCAAGGCACGAATAAGGAATATAAAGGCAAAATTAAAGGCGACAACAAAGAAGCAAAAGAGGAAAAAGGAGCATGATCGTCTTTAGATATTGGCCGAAGCCTCTTTAGCCTAGCATGACACTTGGTAGAGAAGGTCCAGCCCAAATTTCAAGAAATATGCAGCAATTTTTGCATTTTTGAAAATTTTTGCACTGAAAAACAAGTTTTGCCTCCCTATGCGCCGCGCCATGTGGCGCTCGCTTTTGCTAGAGAGCTCCAAATCCTAAAAACTTTGCATTTCTAGATTTTTCACGCAAAATCATGATTTATGGTGCATGGCCAAGAAATTTGAGAAAGTTTTGAGTCCTCAAGAGGTCAAAAACACTCAAAAAATGACCTCTTTGCCCCTATTTTGACACACAGGAAGCAGTCTTGGGAGATTGAAGTTTTGGAGCGGAAAATGGACACCAAATTGCAAAATTCCACTTGGGATGGAAAGTAGATAGGTAGGGCTTTCCAACAAGCTATCATGTGCTCAATGTGGACTCTAGGAAGGGCCTCAAATTCAGCTCCAAAGTGGCACGACACATAGAGAATCAGGCACAACGCATAGAGGATTTTTGGCTTATTTTTCACTATACAGCTCGGAAATTCCCAAGTTTGACTAGTTTTTCTTTTTGATGTAATTTTTGATCTACCATGATGTAATTGGAGGACCATGATGTAATATTGGCACTTTTTTACTTGTTTTAGAGGATTCATACACTAAAAAGTGATAATTTAATGAATGAATCAGTTTCCTACTTTATAGAGGCAAGTTGTTTGATTGCCCAAATTTCATTGCTTTGTTTAGAATTGGTTGAAACAACTCCTAGAAATGAGTTCGACCCATAGAGGCATGGGAATGGGTTAGGATGGTCTATATCATGTATTTTCTAAGTCATTGTTAGGGTTGGACACTTGGGATTGCTTGGCACTCCATTGTACATTCTATCTCTGCATTTTTGGCAAGGGAAAGACTAGGGTTTTGCAACACTTATTGGGATCCATGTGGCTCTGTGTTTTGATGGTGTTTTTCTCTATGTAATTGTAAGTTCATTGATGTTTATGTATATCATTTTCCCTTCTCTTTGCTTCTGAAATTAAACAAATGAGAGATTAAGGTAGAATTCACTGGACTGCTATGATTTGCCTTTTAGTTTTGTTTAATTTTCAATGTTTTCATCTATTTGAGGAGGACTCTTGAGATTCTCTTTCCCTCCTTAGCTCCTC
The DNA here is from genome assembly GCA_000404065.3 of Pinus taeda. Classification (NCBI taxonomy): domain Eukaryota; kingdom Viridiplantae; phylum Streptophyta; class Pinopsida; order Pinales; family Pinaceae; genus Pinus; species Pinus taeda. The sequence goes on along the minus strand of APFE031446876.1, from coordinate 110,539 downwards.
ACCAATCTAATCCATACATTCATTCAATCTAAAGCATCAAAATGATTGCCTTCCTTGCCCTAATCATACCTTTGCAAAAACTGTGGCTCATCCCTGGACCCAAATTTGCCTCTCCCATTTTCCAACTCAAAACCCCCAAAAAATCAAATCAAAACCTTGCACTCCATACCTAGCCTAAAATTAGCTTTTAAAATCTGTCATCTCAAGCCCCATCAATTATCTTTAGCTGAGATTGACCCGGAGAGAGCCCTCTCCTATCCTCATAGGGCTAGCTATGAGGTTGAGCGTGGCTTGATGTGGACCTAGAATCTTACCTTTTCAGCCTGAGGTAAATCTAGGCTCTAACATAGTGGCGACTCCACTGGGGAACTGATTTGATTGTTTTTTAGTATTCTTCATTTTGAAACTATAGACGGAGTCTGAAGAATAGCCAGGTAGCCTTCTAAATGCTTTTTCTTTGCATTAGCGCAATTAGATAAACGCTACTTCAGTCAATCTCTGGTCTAGTCTCATTAACGGAAAATCTAACCTGTAACCACCCCGGTGTATGTGATGATTCTAAGCTATGGATGATAAGCTTAGGAATTGATAGGTTGTGAAAGTTTTTTATGTCCATTTGATCTTTTTCAAAAGCACACTGGCTTCAAGGAGATATACCAGAGCTAATCCAGATCCAAATCCTCCTCCTGTCTACGAAAATTCCAATTTGATTCCAAGAATTCTTCATCCAGAGAGTTCTAACATTGCTATGTTCAAATCCCATTCATGCCCTGCAATTTTCAAGTATCTTGAAGAGCTTGATTTTGATGCACGGTTTGAGTTATCATTGTTTGAAACCAAACCTGAAAGTGTTGCTGGTTCTACAGTCCTGAATCCCGACTTTGTTGCAGCTATTGAAATTGAAAACTCCAACAAGTCCATTGAGAATTTTATTTTAAGAGAACTGCAAACTAAAATTGAGGCTTCAAATATCACTGATTTCCTAGAAGCAACATCGACCACCCTTGGATCTTCTGTCACGGCATTCAACTCAAAAAGTCCAACCGAACCGCCCTTCATTCCCACTATCCTTGTGCAGCCTATTGTCACATATCAAAAGTATACAGTAAATTCGCCTTCACCTACTCCTGCATCCAAAATTGCTTCTCCTCCTCACACCCCGCCTCATACATCTCATACATCAACTGCACCCACTCCTCCAACATCCCCAAGACTGAATCCACCAAGAGTCATGGCTGCCCGTTTTACACCTCTCGTGATGCCTGAAGTTTTAGATGATATGCCCACAGATTATCAAAGAGAAATTCCCTTATTTGATGGCACTCCTCACAGCATTACCGCTCAGCAACATGTGGACAGAATGGCAGATTTCTATGACCTTCATGAGATCGATGCAGAAAATGTGACAATGAGATTGTTTACACAGACATTTAGTGGTGAAGTTAGGAAATCGTTTAGAGATTTTCCCGCTGCTAGTATTGCTAAATTGGATGATCTACAAAGACAATTCTTATATCATTGGGAAATCAAGAAAAATCCTCTTCAGATTCTTCAGGAATATGAGCATATCAAGTGAAATGTTGGTGGGTCCATTCGGGATTACTGCATTAGATTCAATTCAATTTACAAAGCAATTCCTGATCACCTAAGGCCACCGGTGGGGCTAGCCATGATGAAGTTTCCAGATGGTTTTGATGCTGACATGGCTTACCAACTAAGAGAGAGAGATCCTGCCACAATGGAAGAGATGCAGAAGATCACGGTCAGCGTTGAAGCAAATCTGTTGGCCAAGAGGGCTAGAGAAAGAGCAAAAAGAAGGTCACAATAAAAGAAGAGTCGTCTTCGACAGCTCAATTACTACGGAAGGTGGAGCAGATGTTCGAAAGAGTGAAACTTGATAAAACTGAACCACAAGTTAGAAATCCTAACTTCCATGGCCAGCAACAGCCATAATATAAAATCAAATAAGGAGAACAGCGAGCCTAAGATCAAATAGCCCATCAGCCAGTACAACCACCTCTACAACAAAATTTTGTGCATGGAACGGAATCCGATGAGGAAGAGAATGTGATAGGGGAAGAAAATCACTTCTTTACTCCAGGTGATTTGCCTATTTATATTACTGAAGAGGAGGAGTATGCGGAAAGTTCAGCTGTACACAAAGATGCAGATTTCATTCTAGCGAATGACACAGCTTTGGAAGAAGAATCAGATGAGTACCAAAGAGGTTATATGAATTCTTTGCCTACCCATCACCGACAATATTCACTTAGAAACAGAGATGTTCCTGTTAACCCAATTCAGAAGAGGAAGGAAGCTTCAACATCAAAGAGTGATTCACCTGTTGTACAAAAGAAAGGGAAAGAGGCCCATATCTATATACAATGACAATGTAAGCAGCAGAAAATTTCTCAGAAATGATACCACTTGAGCAGCCGACCATTGACCGGCCCTCCTGGACATTCTTCCTCATTCATCTCCTTCAGAAGAAAACCATTCTGACCATGATATGCAGCAATTTTGAAGGGACCTTTCCAGAGATTTTCGAACTTACCATGCTTACCTTTTTCCTCATTCCTTGCATCCCATTTCAGTACCACTTCCTCCATTTGAAATTTGTCCGCCTTTTCTTTTCTTTCATAGATTTTCTTAATCCTTTCCTGCAACTTTGATGTGTTTTGGAAAACTTCTTCTCTTGTCCGCTGCAAATGGACCATTTTATTTAGTCTTCTCTGCATATGATCTTCTTCACTGCCAGCCTCCTGAAGAAGTTTGACTACCGGAGCTACTAGAGAGGTAGGAAACACTGTATCAACTCCATAAACAAGCTCAAAGGGGGACATACCAATGGATTTATTTTGGCTGGCCCGATCTGCCCAAAGTGCATTGACCAAATTCTTATGCCAACTCTTCTTGTTTATTTCCAACAACTTCTTAATGATGTTAAGTAAAGAATTGTTAGAAGACTTTGCCAACCCATTGCCTTGTAGATGATAGGCAGTTGAGTGACCCACAATGATTTTGTACTTGTTACAAAACTCAATCATCTTCTTTGATTTGAAAGCTGCTATGTCATCAATGATTAACTTATTCTGGCAACCAAAATGAGACAAGTGTAACATTGTCATTGTTACAGACATGGGCCCACAAAATGCACATCTTAGAGAGATCATCCAGGAGCACCAGACAGAGATCAAAGCCTTGTCCCTTGACCTGGAGAGGGCTAAGTGGATTATGAAATACTTGGAGCAGAGGAACAAGCAGCTTGAAGATTAGCAAGCAATCATGGAGTTACAAAACATCCGCGAGAATCGCCAAGCTACCCAAAGGAGGACGATTGAGTTCACTGCATTGGAGCAAGAGATTAATGATGATTGGGAGTCTTGGTTCGAGAGAATCACCATCCACTTGGAGAGATTGCTGGAAAAGGCTGACAGGGACAAAGCATTATTGAGACATATGGCTTTCCACTACAGGGTGCGAAATATGAGTTCCAAGGCACAAATAAGGAATCTAAAGGCAAAATTGAAGAAGGCAACAAAGAAGAAAAAGAGGCAAAAGGAGCATGATCATCTTCAAATATTTGTTGAAGCCTTTTTAGCCCAACATGACACTTGATAGAGAAGGTCCAGCCAAAATTTCAAGAAATTTGGAGCAATTTTTGCATTTTTGAAAATTCTTGCACTGAAAAACAGGTTTTGCCTCCCTATGCGCCGCGCCATGTGGCGCTCGCTTTTGCTAGAGATCTCCAAATCAAAAAAACTTTGTATTTCTAGATTTTTCATGCAAAATCATGATTTTTGGTGCATGGCCAAGAAATTTGAGCAAGTTTTGAGTCCTCAAGAGGTCAAAAACACTCAAAACATGACCTCTCTGCCCCTATTTTGACACACAGGAAGCAGTCCTGGGAGATTGAAGTTTTGGAGGGGCAAATGGGCACCAAATTGAAACTTGTCACTTGGGTTGGAAAGTAGATAGGTAGGGTTTTCCAACAAGCTATCATGAGTTCAATTTGGACTTCGGGAAGGGCCTCATATTCAGCTCCAAAGTGGTGTGATGCATAGAGAATCACACGTGGCGCATAGAGGATTTGTGGCTTATTTTTCACTGTACAACTCAGAAATTCACCCAGTTTGACTAGTTTTGATTTTTGATGTAATTATTGATCTATCATGATGTAATTGGAGGACCATGATGTAATATTGGTACATTTTTACTTGTTCTAGAGGATTCATTCACTAAAAAGTGAAAATTTAATGAATGAATCAGTTTCCTACCTTATAGAGGCAAGTTGTTTGATTGTCTAGATTTCAGTGCTTTGTTTAGAATTGGTTGAAACAACTCCTACAATGATGAGCTCAACTCCTAGAGGCATGGGAATGGGTTAGGATGGTCTATATCATGTATTTTCTGAGTCATTTTCAGGGTTGGACACTTGGGATTGCTTGGCACTCCATTGTACATTCTATCTCTACATTTTTGGCAAAGGAAAGACCAGGGTTTTGCAGCACTTATTAGATCCATGTGGCTCTATGTTTTTATGGTTTCTTTCTCTATTTAATTTTAAGTTAATTGATGTTTATGTGTATCATTTTCCCTTCTCTTTGCTTCTGAAATTAAACAAATGAGAGATTAAGGTAGAATTCACTAGACTGTTGCACTCTGGCTTTTAGTTTTGTTTAATTTTCAATGTTTTCATCTGTTTGAGGAGGACCCTTGAGACTCTCTTTCCCTCCTTAGCTTCTCACCGATCTTATCCATCCATTCATTCAATCTAAAGCATCAAAATGATTGCCTTCCTTGCCCCAATCAGACCTCTGCAAAAATTGTGCCTCATCCCCGTACCCAAATTTGCCTCTCCCATTTCCAACTCAAAACCCCCAAAAAATCAAATCAAAACCTTGCACTTCATACCTAACCTAAAATTAGTTTTTAAAATCCATCATCTCAAGCCCCATAAATTATCTTTAGCTGAGATTGACCCAGAGAGAGCCCTCTCCTGTCCTCGTAGGGCTAGCTACGAGGCTGAGCGTGGTTTGATGTGGACCTAGAATCTTACCTTTTCAGCTCGAGGTAAATCTAGGCTCTAACACGAGGTTCTCCTGATCTAGTGCACCTAGCGGTAAGTTCCTGTAGTCCCTTCGCCACTTTTCTGTCATGCAACAGTTTCATACATGTCTCCAGAAAGGTAGTGATCATTGAAGGATCCATCTCCGGCACTAGTTGATCCTTACTACCTGATGTCGAGGCCTCTGTGTAGCTCTTCTTAGCTTAAATTCAGGTTCCTTTGTAGTATCCTTGCGAACCCATGCACTTTCTTTAGGCTACTTACCTCTTTCATCTCCTATCATGATACCACTTCAGAGCATTATGTTTACATTCGGGTCCTCTTCACGTGGCTCAGACCTCATCATTTTCAAATTCTGAGTCAGGGGACGCTGGAGTATCCCTTTATTACACAGCCTTGCTATCAGTGTAGGGAAATCCTCCATCTCATGACCAAACTGAGTAAAATATAAACATGATGCTCTCATCAGATTTGTACAATCACAGGCATAATGCCCTGGCCCTTTGCAATTGTAAAAAATCAGCTGTTCGCGACCCCTTCTTGGTCCCATTCCACCTCGACCTCATCCGCGCCCCTGAAATCCAGCATGCCATCCCTGCATTTTGATCGAGGGCTTTCATTTCGGTCTACACTTGGTAGGAAAGAGTTCGATCCATCATTAGTTCATAACTTCTGCAAGTGCACTCATCATGGCCTACCGATCTGCAGAAATTATAGAACAATTGTTGGGACATCTGCATATAGTTATGTAACAGGTGATAATTATCCATAGCATGTTTTCCTCCTATCTAACAAATTGTGCACCATAATGTAGGTGTCGTGCTCATTCCTACTTGTGCCTTTGGTATTAATGTCATCGGTCCTCCTCCTGCCAGATAATTTGTGAAGACTAGGCAATGGTCTTTGTCATGCCCCCAACCTTTGCATTTTATGCACCATAGCTCCTGGCGTGCTTTTGGGCAAGTTGTCATGTCCTGTTTCAAACTCTGCATTTCCAGACACAAATTTTGCAGTTGCGTGTGGATTTTTTGGACTCCATTGCAATCTCCAAAGCTTTAGCCTGGGTGGATAAATTCTACTGTGACAGTGTCGTCCTTAAATGTGGCGTTAGTGTCGCTACAAACCATGCGCAGTGTTGTCCATCTGTCAAGGTCATGTTGGCTTTGCGAATCATACTCATCAATCATTGATCAAGATCCCATGGGGTCTCTCCTAAAAGCATCACGATTTTCTTAAACCTGATAATCAATTCTGTCTCTGAATCTGGCCTGTTAAATTCCCTGTTCAGCACAACCTGGATACCTATGATCCCTGCGTTTGGATGGTCATTAGAATGCTTAATGTATCATGTCAGTGCATGATCTTGCAACGTGCTTACCAATGTTTCCTTCTTTATATTATCATCCACGACTCTTTGTGATTCCCATATTTCGTTCCCTACTCCTTTGAATACCAACAATTTTATCGCGCTTGCCATATTGAACTGTGGTGGTGGCAGAGGTGGTGTGGGCAGAGATGAAGGTGAAGATGGTGAGACTGGTGGTGGTGTAGGTGGAGCTCGTATGCATGGAATTCATTGCCTTATTAGACTGATCGCACTTCTCAGAGAAACTTTCGCGAGCTCTTCCTCACTCTCTCACTGAGGTGAAATCAAGGGGTTATTTTCTATCTTTGCGCTACCGTCATTTCTATAGATCCTACCACTTCACATAGCGTCAAACATCAATTTATTCGCATAACCTGCTTTTCACACAATAACATTTTAATCCAAGTGTTCAAAGATTTAATGTACTTACCTTGCTGTCCTTTGAGGAAGTGTCGTTCTGCCTCGCTGTAGCTGACTGTCATGTCTACCACGAACTCGGTGATAAACCCTCCTATAATTGGATCGAGCCAATGGTCCATAGTGTGCATGGTCTTATCTTCCAATGCTTCTAGTCTGCACACTAATTTTGGAGTCCACACAATCAGTTTGTTGAGCCTACACCTTCCATGGATGTCTGCTAGGTTTGCGATCCACTCATATAATTCAGATGGGAAGGATGCAAAGAACATTTCATGGATTTCTGTATATAAGTAGCACTCTAACCACTGTTCCTTTGATACTCTAAGATTCCTGTTTGCTTGCACCGCGAACTCGTGAATCTTCCTGTCCAACCACCGTTCAATTTCGTTCTTCATCGGATTCCAGTGACATGACATCAAACATCCCTTATGCAGATCCTAGTCTCAGCAACAAAACCATTTGTTGGATTGTTGGGGCCTAACCCAGGTTCTGAGATGCTTTATCCAAACAAATCTCAGTACTACTGGCCCTTTTGGCAATAGTTTGTGGAGTGCGGACTGAGGTCTCACCTGAAGCAGTATGGGAGGGTGCTAGAACCAGGTTTTCGCACGCTGGGGATGTCTGATGGGTTCAAGTGGTCCATGGTTTCACCCTGCATGCACGTCGTTGTGTGCACTTACCCATACCTTGCAGCCTGAGATTTTTCCTTCGCGTAGCGCTACTTGGGGGCTAAATAATGTTATTACCCAAGTCCTTACTAGTAACCCAATATTATTTGATTACCTTATCTTATTTGTACGCTTTTAGTTATACTTAACAATTTTCACAATCCATATAAGTTCGTGCAGTAAATAGTATAATTGCAAATGACATCAAACATGTAATAACTCAGAACAGATGCACAGAATTGGTAACAAAACCTTTCTTTATTGTTCTCTTCTCTGGTTACAGACTCAACTCTACCCTATGCACTCAGTTGTAGGGGTCTGTGCACTTAGCTGCAGAGCCTCTTCCTACTTCTATGACCCAAGATACACTTAGAGACTTCCTTTGTACTTATATATCATACTTCACTCTTACATCCTAACTATCTTTTACACTTAGAGCTTCGCTGTATTTATACAATCCCATGGTCCACAGACCATGGGTAGGCTGACATTACATTCAAAGTTAGGGTAGACAGCCCTATGACTCTAACATACATTTCGCGCCCGCAATTCGTGGAGATTTACAATAATATCACTCAAAAATTGGGCTTTGAGCCCCAAAACATGTTGTGGGGGGATTCCATGCACAACAGTTATCTTAAACCAAATTTGAATAATACAACATTCCATGGTATACAAGATACAATAACAAACTTTGTTGCGGCTTCGATATTGTATCTTGTCCTGCTGGTCCTTCGCACCCGTACTACTCACTAGTAGTGCCTTTGTCCATCAAGTCCACTATACATTGAGACTCTAGGAGGGAAACCCCCTAACATTGTTGCATGTCACTTATGCTGCATGTACATAGGCTCATAAATACTCTCTCTAGGTTGGCCAATTCTCTAGCTCCAATCTTCCTTCTAGTAGCTTCTTTCATTCATCAAAGAGCTACTCATAAGGCTACAAACCTCACCCAATGTTCATCTGTCTTCATCACTTTAATACTGCTAGTCTAGGGCTACTTTGGGTAGCCAACACACTTCCCTCCAATTAGATCAATGGCACTACAAGATATGCTCCTAGTTGGAGTTTCTTCACATCCAAGACAAATCTAACACTTGGCTCCCATAGGCTGCTAGAATGATTCAAATATATTCACCAAACTGTGATTGAAAACATACCAAAACATTGTTGTTGTGACTCCTGCAATGCTACAGTTTATGGGACTAGCTAGGGCACTAACCAAAGTCCATAACTACCCAACAAACATGCCCAAAAATTTCTACTTTTGCTGTGGTTTCTCCTCCATGTATTGTTTCCTATTTATGTTGCTCTCCTAGGTTAGTTACAACCCTAAATGTGGTACTATCTCCCTAAGAGGATTGTGACACCCTTTAGTAGTCCAATCTAGGGTTGCGACAACCTCTTGGGAGGACTGTCCACCCTCTACAGCAACCCTAACTCCTTCACTACTACCTTTATCACTACGACCTCCAAGAAAAGGGTTGCAGCCTCCACAAACTAGGTTGCTGCCTTTCAAAACAAACATTTTGATTGCCCTATGTTACCCTTAAGATAGTCCACACCCACACATAATAACTTGACCTTCATCATAATATTTCGGATGCCAGAACAATCCTCTTCCTCCTCAATGTATGCTTCTCCTTGTTGTGTTCTCAAATCAGATGTATCTGAGTTCTTTTCTTACGTATGTATTGCCCAAGTGGATGCCTAAATGACTTGTCTTTACCCTCTTTTTATAGCCTAAAGATGAGATCCAATGAATTATTAAAGAGATGCATATTGGAGTAATTTACAACATGGAAAATTTTAGGGGATAATATTCGCAGATGGGCTAATTTTCCATGATTTTTCTAAAAAAAGATTTTCCATTGTATCTTTTAGTTTTTCAGTTTCATTAATTGTAGCACACTTTACTATTTTTAGCAGTTTTTCAAGTCCTAAACTTTCGGAGCTATTTTGAGGCCATAAACGTGTTTTTTGGGAAACCTAGGAGTAACATGGGTCCATGGAATGATGTTTCTCATACCAAACTTGTATTCCTTGGATAGATCTTTCTAAGAAGGTATTGTGTGCGCCAAGTGGAGATCGTATGCCAAAGTTACAACCCTAGGAAATTGATGTACCAATTTACCCAAAACGAGGCCCATAGTTTGGTGCTTCATCTCCTAAGGTTAGGTTTTTGGATGTTTAGGGTTTTTCATCGTTTCTCAATAATAAATATTACTTCAAGCCTCATTGTAAGATAGTTCAAAGGCATGTAGCTGCCACATCTCTCCTTAGAGATAAGCTACCATAGCCCGAGCTAATTTATTTCCATTTCTGTTTGTAAGCATATTTTAGTATTTTACATTAAGGAAATGAAGTATTATTTCTGTTGCATCTCTATATTTATGGTTATCTCTATAGTTTTTTGCATTCCTATCTAAATCTGGATCATTGGTATCATAGTGGTCTTCTCTTTCTTCGTTTTTATTTGTATGTCCCCAACGAGCTCAGGATATAAGGAGTTAGGGCTTGAACTGGTCAAACCTTTGGAAGAGCAGACTCACAAATCCCAATGACCTCCCATGATGAATGAAAATAAATATGAAGGGGTATGAGATCCTATCAAAATATTGCTCAAAGAGGCCCTTGAGCAATAGAGGAATGCGATGATGGACAACTTTTCCTAGATCCTTTATCACCTACTTAGGGGCGACACGTCTACTTCCAAAAGCTACTCTAGAAGAACCACACCCTTTAAGGTACAAGTTAAATTTGAAATTCCCATATTTGAGGGTCAGATAGATGCAGATGCTATAGATAAATGGTAAAATCAGCTAGAAGGGTATTTTTCTATTCATGATTTTTCTAGCCGAGAAAAGATTACTTTTTCTCTTCTCAAAGCTGCCCTACACGTCAAGGACTGGTGGGAAACCTAGTGCAAGTAGAAGGATGAAAGTATGGCCTCACTATTTTCAGCCACACCCACCTGGAATTCATTTCGAAATACCATCAAGGAGTTGTACTACCCTGTTAGAAGCTACGAGGATAAATACATAAATTGGACCATGCTGCGGTAGGGAAGGGACCAAGACGTGCCGAGTTTACTAATATTTTTGATACCCTTCAAACAAAGTTAGGTATCAAGGATTCTGAGCTACATTTCGTACTCAAATACATGGGCTACCTACACAGGTACATCCAAGACGAGATGGAGTTCCTAGACATCTCCTCGCTCAGCATGATGTACCGATACATTGTCAAGATCAAGCATAAGTTTAAACAAAAGAAGCAAGACTTTGGATCTACAAATCCAAAGCAAAGGAAAGGCATCCCCAAACCGCTGAACAAAGAATAAAGCCAAGGTGAGGCAGCCCAGGACAACCCACCAAAGCCACAAGAAAAGAAGAACACCGTGAAGCCGAAGAAGGACATAGGAAAGTTGTGTGAGTTCCATTAGAGCTCCACTCACAACACAAGTGAGTGTTAGGCCAAGTAGTCATTGGTGGCTGAGCTAAAGTCTTCGGAATCAGATGCATGTTCCGACTTTGAGTTAGAACCTGATAAGGGGAATGACAAAGGGAAGCATATTATTGATGCAGAGCCCAATGCCATTGTCGCCACCATGAAGATCTAGAAGGAGGAACCCGAAGATTTAGAGGAGGAGGAGCACCTCTTGCACTCCCAGATGTGGGTAAAGGGCTCCCTACTACAGTTCATTGTTGACAGCAGGAGCCAAAAGAACCTCATTTCGGTAGAGGTCATGAAGTGGTTGGGCTTATTGGCCACAACACATCCATAAGCGTACACCATTAGGTGGCTTCACTAAGGACAAGATCTTTGCGTGAGCCAGCCGTGTCGCCTTCCATACAACATCAAGCCCTTCACGGATGAGGTATTGTGTGACATTGCTCCCCTTGATGTTTGTGATGTATTATTAGGCCAACCATACTTGTGGAAGTGACATGCTATGTATGAGTCAAGGCCTCATTCTATTATTCTCACTTTGGAAAATAAGTTGTATAAGATACTGGAGGTAGAATCGCCTATCACCATCTCTTCAGTTACTGTAAAACAATGCAGTAAGCTCATTTCCAAAACTTGGAAATTCGTTTTCCTTGTGATACACCCTTAAGTAAAGAAGAAGACGGTGGCCATGACCTCCATATAGGGCCCCTCTGCATGACAACTATAGATGGACAAGGTTGTGGAGGAGTATGAGGACCTCTTCACCTCCCCCATAGGGGTTCCTCTGCACTGTTCGGTCAAGCACTCCATTGATCTGGCCCCAGGTGCACCGCTACCCAATGGATCAATATATTGGCACTCCGTTCTAGAGAACAATGAAATCAAGAGGCAGATTCAATAGCTGCTACAAAAAGGTCACATCTGACTAAGTTCATCACCTTGTGGGAGCCTGATCATGTTGGTACAAAAGTAGGATAGGACTTGGAGACTCTGTATTGACTATCAGGTACTGAACAAGATCATTGTCTAGAATAGGTACTAGATCCATGGATTGATGACCTTCTAGACCAATTGAAGGGGAGAAATATTTCAGCAAGATTGATTTGAAGTCACAATATCACCAAATACCAATCGAACCCTCCAATGTGTGGATGACTACCTTCAAAGCCAAGGAGGGCCTTTTCGAATGGTTGGTTATGCCTTTTAGGTTGACGAATGCTCCTGCAACCTTCACAAGGCTAATGGATGACATCTTGAGGCCATTCACCAACTCATTTGTAGTGGTATACTTGGATGACATCCTAATCATCAACCAAAGTTGGGAAGAGCACTTGCACCACATCCAACAGGTTCTCCAAACATTGCAACAACACAAGTTATGTGCCAAATTGGAGAAATACACTTTTGGCATGACCCAAGTTCAGCATTTGATACATTATTGATGAATGGGGGTTGCATGTGGATCTAGCCAAGATCCAATTCATTCGGAATTGGCCGTCTCCAACCACTCTAACATAGCTCCGTAGCTTTCTGGGTCTTGGCAACTTCTATCACAGGTTCGTGTTGGGATTTTCTTATATCACACTTGGCGTTTGAGTCAAGTCACCAAGGGAGGAGTGAAAGAAAAACTATTTCAGTTTGAATCTCAATAGAAGGCATTCATAGAGTTGAAACATCACCTTTGCTCAACACCAATGCTCACATTACCATACTTGCAACAACCATTTGAAATTGAGACATATGCCTCTGACTATGTTATTAGGGAAATCCTTACTCAACACGGGCATCTAGTGGCATATTACAGTGAGACACTTTCAAACACAGTCCGGCAGTATCCCACTTATGACAAAGAGATGTATTCCATTGTGTAGGCCTGCCGACAATGGAAACATTACCCATTGGGGAAGGAAAAGGTCATCCACATAGATCACTAACCCTTGCAGTTAATACAGACCCAAGGGAAGTTGTAGAATGGTTTCCATCAGAAGTGGTCCACATACCCACAACAATTCCATTTGAATATCAAGTATAAGAAGGGCAACACCAATAATGTTGTAGATTCCCTCAGTTGAACATTGATCATGGCGTTAACCACCATGCTAAACTCTTGTGGGCACGAGACTTTTGATTGGACACTTCTCTACAAAAGCGACCCATAATTTAGCCACACATAACGGAAACACTTGGAGGGTCAGCATCTTCCATTTTTTCACCTCTAGGATGCCCTGTTATGCCACCTGGGTCATCTTTATGTTCCTTCAAGTGAGTGTTCCAAGATGATTTGGGAGGCACACTATAGTTGGGCTATTGGGAATTTCAGGGTCAAGAAAATGGTGGGAGTACTGCAAAAGTATTTCTATTGGCCGAATCTTCAACAGGATGTCGGGAAGTACATACAATCCTGCACTGCCTACACCATTTCCAAACCAACCATCAAGAAGCAATGCCTCTATACTTCGTTGCCTACCCCTACTCGACCTTGGGAATCCATACCCATGGATTACATGTCGGGCCTTCCTTCTACTAAGCATGGAAACAACTATGTTTTTGTCATCATCGATAGGTTCTCGAAGATGGCCATTATGGCGGCCTTCAAGAATAATATCGCAGTAGAAGCCACTACTAAACTCTTGTTTAAATGAGCATCGGTACACTTTCGTATCCCATAGTCTATCATCTTAGATTGGGACAATAGGTCCCTCATTACATTTTGTTCTAGTCTCTGGTCGATGCTAGACACCAAACTCAGTAAGTCAACAACCTTCCATCCCCAAACTGATGGCCAGACAGAGGGTGTCAACAAGATGATTGTACACATTCTATGCATCTACAACTGAAAGAATCCATGCACATGGCTAAGAGCCTCCTCTATGTTTAAAAAAACTATAACCAGGCTCTCCACAGCTCGACTGGCCATAACTCTTTTTAGGTGGGCTTGGGATTCCAACCACTATGTCCCATTCATGTGGCCATGCCATTTGCAGCTACTTAGGCAGATTTGGCTCATGTCTAGTCTGAAATAGATAAGGGAAACCACCTCATTGAACACATCCAACATATCAGCCAATAGTTCCATGACATTCTGGAGAAATCAAATGCCAAGTACAAGCAGCAACATTATCAACATCAGGTGCCACACAAGTTTCAGGTGGGCAAAAATGTCTGGTTGCATTTGCAAAAGGAATGCCTTAACAGGGCCTGTCAGAAACTTAGACCACTCCGATATGGTCCTTACACCATTACCAAGGTTGTGGGAGACAATGCATTTGAGCTTAGCATTCCCCCATTCGTTGGCCTACAACCAATGTTCAATGTGGACCGCCTTCGACCATACTTTCCACCATTACTAGACACATCCGACATTGCAGAACAAATCACACCAATAGAGTTAAAACTAGATTGTATGGAAAATGCTACAAATAATTAGATCATGGACATGCATATCAAGAACATTCGCCACTAGAAAATCCAACTTTATCGAGTTGTCAAAGTAGGCCAACTCCTTCACCAAGGCAAGTGGCTCATTAGGGACCAAGTTCAACAGAAGTTTCCTCATCTAATGGAGGAATTCAATGCAATGGGGACCATTGCTTCCTAGGGGGGAGGAATGATCCAGGTGGATATTGGTGGCCACCCACCAATTCCACTTGGACCCCCACCATTGTTTCTTTCAGTTTTCCAATTTCCTTAATTGTAGCACAATTTACTATTTTTAGCAGTTTCTCAAGTCCTGAACTTCTGGAGTTGTTTTGAGTCCCTAAATGATATCTTTTGTGAAAAATATAAGTAACATGGTTCCTTGGACCAAATTTCTCATCCCAAAGTTGTATTCCTTGGATAGATATTTCCAACAAGGTATTTTTCACGTCAAACAAAGATCATTCGCCAAAGTTACGACCTCGGGAAGTTGATGTACCAATTTACCCAAAACAGGGCCCATAGTTTGATGCTTCATCTCCTAAGGTTAGGTTTTTGGATGTTTATGATTTTCCATTGTTTCTCAACAATAAATATGCCTTCAAGCCTCATTGTAAGACAGTTCAAAGGCATGTAGCCACCACATATCTCCTTAGAGATAAGATACCATCGCTCAAGCTAGTTTATTTCCATTTATGTTTGTAAGCATATTTTAGTATTTTACATTAATGAAATGAAGTATTATTTCTACTACATCTTTGTCTTTATGGTTATCTTTGTAATTTGTTGCATTCCTATCCAAATCCAGATCAAAACATGACTTTCATGCATGGGCTTCTTTTCCCCGAAATAGAAAAAAGCAACACGCAAGAAGCATTCCTAGATTTTAGGGGGGCTATTTATAGCAGCTAGAGGTTACATGCAAAGATCGCTTTAGAATCTTTCCTCCAAGTGTAACTTTTTCCTAGATTTGTGGCATGTGTGTCATGAGCATCAAAATTATTTATTTGACACTTCAGAGCTGACTTATTCATATTAATCTTGGAGATCGGACATCCCACAACACATTCAAGAGTCTTTGACACATCCAGCTCATCTATTTTCTGGTAAATCAACTTAACTTGTCTTTTGCAGCATTTCTGTCACTTTTTGTGTTTTAGCTTGTGTGAGTGTTCTTTTCTTGATTTCGATGAATGCTTGCTGTCATTTGCATGCATATTAGCTTGTACTAGAACCATTTTAGTTTTTGGTAGCATCTCATTGTCGTGGCATGCATGACACTGTTTTGCACAAATGGTCACTAATTCAGTGACTCGCTTCACACACATGCATGTTGTTCCATTTTCTAAATCTTGCATTCACTATTTTCATGCATAATAATTCACTCCTACTTACACTCAGTATTGCCATGCATTCACATTCACATTTTCTTTCAGTTGCTTGTTGGCGGGTCTGGGCAACCTTGGCTCGGACTCTGCCTCACCAAGACAGCATTAAGCAATCCTGAGAGGGAAGGCTTTGCCTTCCTCCTAGAAAATGTGCATATATGCCCAGTGACTGCCCTCTAGTATTGCATTGCACAATTTTGAGAGGTAATCGCTGTTAGCCGAGAAAATTGCACAATGCAATCATTGGGCTTACACTCCTTACTAGCTGAAATTGTGAATTGCATAATCCCAGCAGCCAGCAAGCTAGTCTGGATTAAGAATTGCACAATTCCAATAGCTATCCAGCCTCCCAATAGCCTAGACTACCTTTTGCACAGTCCCGGTAGCCAGTCTCTCAAGTTCCCAAGAAGTATTGCGTAATCCTTTCCAGTCAATCCCCATGTATGTTACATGTCATTCCTCAAGTTTCCTTTGGTTTTAGCTGACAGATTGCTTGCCATGCATGTCGCTATCTCTATAGATCTAGTAGGTGTTCATCCATCTCTCAAAAATTTAGGATCAATGGCCTCCAAGAGAGCACAATCAAAGGACATTGACGGAATTGCAACTAGATTAGCAATTAGCAAGTGTCTACAATTATGCCGATCTATGAATACACCAAGCTGATTATGGAGAAGGACATTAAGTTGAAATGGCAAGAAGTCAATGATGCATTTGTAGGAACAGTTGGGGAAGATCTTGAAGACCTCCAAGTCTATGTGAACATTCACAAGTCTGGCTTGTACCGTATTGCATGCAAGTATCCCGTGTTCCCACGCGGGGACATGATACATTGGAGCATCTCACACATTGATCCCGAAACGATGACATTGAGTAGTGTTAGTGGGATCGAGAGTGTTACCTTCAGGGCACATGATTTTGAACAAATGTACCATATGTCTAAGATCGTGGTCACTATGGAGACACCCTTCAACATACCCAGCAATAATGCCAGCCCCAGAGACATCTTGAAGAACTCGATGAAGGAGCTGGCCAAATTCAGGATGACACCCAACCAGATCTACATGATGAAGGTGTTGCGGAAGGTGTATCAACACTTTTTCATCTTTTCATGTCGCCTATATGGCCAAGAGAGCATTGAAACCTTCCCACAAAGTTGGGTGATCACGTTGGACCAACTGGCCAGAGAAGGCAAAGGATGCAATTGGTCTGAAATGTTGTCTTACCGACTGAAGGGACATGTAACAGGAGCTCGACAGCTACCCAAAGGTTATCAAGTGAAAATATACATGTCCACTTACATCTTGGATGCAATTTGTGCCTGTTAGGAGTTCCCAGGCTTGAAGTGGGCATGGACATTGGTGGAGACCTCTGTGAACACTTATTGTAAAATTTCTTCCAAATGCAACTTCAAAGGAGTTATCACACAACTGTCTGATCATTTTGTGTTGGCTTGTTCGTGCCTAACCCAGGTTCAGAGTTAGTTAGCCAAGGAAATCCCTATATTATTGGCCATTTTGGCAATAGTTCGTGGAGTGAAAACTGAGGTCTCACTCAAAGTAGTATGGGGGGTTGCTATAACTAGGTTTCCGCACCCTTGAGATGTCTGAGGGGTTGATTTGGTCCAACTGCTAGTCCTGCATGTAGGTTTCTTCGCGCACTTACCTGGCATTTGCGCGCTGATAGATTCACATTCACGCAACCCTAACCAGGGGTTTTGGGGCTTCCGCACTGATGGAGCAACGTTCTACACTATTCCTCTAAATCACACCTGAGATCTTACTTACCTTCTTACTCTAGTTAGTTATCATCTTATAAATAGAAGCCTTGTGTTATATTTATTTATACAACGCATTCATATAAATTCGCGTAGCAAATAAACATTAACTTGCAAATTATACCCAATAATACATAAAGCAGGAAAAGATACACAGAATTATGGTAAAACTTCTCTTTATTAATTCTTCCCACAGTTACAGACTCGACCTGCCCTACGCACTCAGCTACAGGGGTCCACACACTCAGCTGCAGACTACTAGGCCTCTGCACACATAGCTGCAAATCCTTCTCCTACTCTACGACCCAAAGACACAACTTTACCCTTCGACTTAATCCCTTAGACTCATCATGCTTCTATTCTATTCCTCCATTAATTTTGTGTACACTTAGAGCCTCACTCTATTTATACAATCGGTCTGCAGACCATGTGTAGGTATATCAAGCCCACATTACATTACAAAACAAGGGTAGACAACCCTATGACTCTATTATGACTTCGCACTCTGTGCCCACACATCGTGGAGCCTTTACAATGGACTTGGTCAAAACTTTGGCTTTACGCCCCAAAACATGCCTTGGGGGGTTTCCATGCCCAACATGCCCCCAACAAAAACATCGTGACTCACCCTTGAGTCACTCTATTGAAGTAGAGATCTTCGTGCAGAGTCCCTCCAACTCAGTTTGAATCGCTGCAAGGTAGGCAGCGCACTGAGTGACTGCTTGTTGAATCTCCTATACCCGTTGTTCCAAGACTAGGTTGTTGGAATTGCTTCCATGCATCCGTTCCTATGTCCCCTGCATTTGTTTGAGCTTGCCTTCAATTGTGGTGGTAATGGTGAAGGCCTCTTCAATCCAAGGCTGAACACATGCCTTCAGAACTACTTCTTGGTGTCATGCGGTGCACATTCAAACCTGCTTCTCAGTGTCATGCAACGTCCACTTTCTCTTTCAACGCTTTGGTTTACTGCATTCATGAGAGCCTCTTAGTGAGGGACACCGTCTGTGCGGTCCCTTTGACATTGTCATACTACTGCTGGAGTTCATGTGCCTCTATCTCTAAGCATTGGATGTTAGGGTCCTCCTGTAGATTTGTGAGGACCTTAATTGACTCCTCCAACATTTTGGTGCAGTGCCTTACTACACTGCCAATCTCTTCCAGCCCTGATGTAATGATGCTGCTTTGCTATTCTCTTACTTCCGGAGGGGTGGATGGTTGTGCCTTCAATCACAGCTATGCTATCTAAAGGTTCAACTCCAACTGAACCTTAGTCATTTCTTCCTGCACCTCGCGCACCCCTGCTACTAGTCTATGGATGTGCATCTCTGCTGGTGCATCTGCTGGGATGGCCAACTAAGGGACCATTTGAAAGGCTTCTTTTAGTACCTGTACCATATGCCTGCTCTGTGATCGCACTTCGTCGCACTACAAGCTCAACTACTCCATGTTGATCTTTTGCTCGCTCAACACTTGCAGTGCCCACAATTCTGCAGTAATCCCACCCTACATAATGTATAACATCACCCATGGGAGTGTAGCCATGTTGATCATGACACCTTTCAGTGCACTAATTGTAGGCCTGTCGACCCCATTTGTTGTCACCAATGCCCCTTCTGGTAGCACTATTATATTTGTTGTCCGAGCGCGTAGCATCTGCTCTGTTGTAGTTGTCCCTACTACGAGGCTGGTCGAAAGGGTACCAGCCTGAGGAGTGCACACCTACAACTCTTGCAACTATGCTTTGAGGGCCCCCAACACAATCTGGTTCTCTTGCGTGAAGCTCTGGAGGGCCTCGGAGGTGACATCAAGCACTGTCTTATCGATGTCATGCAGATCACACTCCATAAGGGTGATCAGGTCAATAGACAACTTTGATGCCTTGACCTTCTTTCGTGGCCCTAACTACTCCCCTCGGCGTTGACACTTCAGTTGTGTTGATGTGGTTTGTGGATCCATGCCACCCTCCTCTTCCTCTATTTCCTTCCCATGCAAAGGCAACTGCTATCCCTCGCACGCCTTCTCAGCTACCTTCTTTGTTGTTGCTGCAACCTTTTTCTATTTTGTTGCTGTTTGTGTAGCATCCCGCGCCTCCTGCGGTTTTTCTGTAGTTGTTTCTTGCCTTCTCTTCTCTGCCAACTACGCCATGCGCAGTTTGGCCTCCTCTTTCTTCTTTTGTGCCACAGACTTTTCCATTGCCACATTGTCTGGGGCACACCACTCTAGTGGCCATGTCTCCAGTACATCAAAGATTAAATCATCTGTGGCAACGAAGGGTAGATCACTCCATTTCTTAGTTGGGTCCTTGTGCACTTTGATATAGATGTTATGGAGGTCTGATTTAAACTCTGCAAAACTTTGCATGCTATTGTAGATAGTGGATGATAATTGCGGCTTGCAGTTAATCCCCATTCTGATGTTCATTTCCATGAACACCCAAAATATCTTAGTGTCGTGGATCTAGTTTGCATCCTTCATGGCCCAAAGCGAAGCGTACTCCGTGGCCTCTAGAAAATCCTTGTCAATTGTGGGGAACTAAATGTCCTCTGGCGATTCCCCTGCCACGAGCACTATGGACAGCAAAAGCCATGCATAGTGGTTGTGCCTTCAATCACAGCTATGCTATCTAAAGGTTCAACTCCAACTGAACCTTAGTCATTTCTTCCCGCACCTCACGCACCCCTGCTACTAGTCTATGGATGTGCATCTCTGCTGGTGCATCTGCTGGGATGGCCAACTAAGGGACCATTTGAAAGGCTTCTTTTAGTACCTGTACCATATGCTTGCTCTGTGATCGCACTTCGTCGCACTGCAAGCTCAACTACTCCATGTTGATCTTTTGCTCGCTCAACACTTGCAGTGCCCACAATTCTGCAGTAATCCCACCCTACATAATGTATAACATCCCCCATGGGAGTGTAGCCATGTTGATCATGATACCTTTCAGTGCACTAATTGTAGGCCTGTTGACCCCATTTGTTGTCACCAATGCCCCTTCTGGTAGCACTATTATATTTGTTGTCCGAGCGCGTAGCATCTGCTCTGTTGTAGTTGTCCCTACTACGAGGCTGGTCGAAAGGGTACCAGCCTGAGGAGTGCACACCTACAACTCTTGCAGCTACGCTTTGAGGGCCCCCAACACAATCTGGTTCTCTTGGGTGAAGCTCTGGAGGGCCTCAGAGGTGACATCAGGCACTGTCTTGCCGATGTCATGCAGATCACACTCCATAAGGGTGATCAGGTCAATAGACAACTTTGATGCCTTGACCTTCTTTCGTGGCCCTGACTACTCCCCTCGGCATTGACGCTTCAGTTGTGTTGATGTGGTTTGTGGATCCATGCCACCCTCCTCTTCCTCTATTTCCTTCCCATGCGAAGGCAACTGCTATCCCTCGCACGCCTTCTCAGCTACCTTCTTTTTTGTTGCTGCAACCTTTTTCTATTTTGTTGCTGTTTGTGCAGCATCTCGCGCCTCCTACGGTTTTTCTGTAGTTGTTTCTTGCCTTCTCTTCTCTGCCAACTACGCCATGCGCAGTTTGGCCTCCTCTTTCTTCTTTTGTGCCACAGACTTTTCCATTGCCACATTGTCTGGGGCACACCACTCTAGTGGCCATGTCTCCAGTACATCAAAGATTAAATCATCTGTGGCAACGAAGGGTAGATCACTCCATTTCTTAGTCGTGTCCTTGCGCACTTTGATATAGATGTTATGGAGGTCTGATTTAAACTCTGCAAAACTTTGCATGCTGTTGTAGATAGTGGGTGATAATTGCGGCTTGCAGTTAATCCCCATTCTGATGTTCATTTCCATGAACACCCAAAATATCTTAGTGTCGTGGATCTAGTTCGCATCCTTCATGGCCCAAAGCAAAGCGTACTCCGTGGCCTCTAGAAAATCCTTGTCAATTGTGGGGAACTAAATGTCCTCTGGCGATTCCCCTGCCACGAGCACTATGGACAGCAAAAGCCATGCATAGTGGAATGTTTTTCCTTATTCCTAGACATCATGGAAATTTTCCAGGAACTCCTTACATAAGAACTCAGACTAGTTGAACTAGACCCCCTCTGTGCACTGTTGAGAAAGTGCCACCACCGGTGTGGGTACCTCGTCCATGCGAAACTTGCGTATAATTTTACTTGCCAGTATCTCGGTCACCACGTTAACTTCTTTACTGTGATGTTGGATATGTTGTAGCCCCTTTTCTTCTTCTTTAATTTGTATTTCTTCTTCATGGCCTCCACGATGGCCAAGTCACTACTCTTCCCCTCCTAGATGTTTGTGGTCTCTCCTTTTCATGGGAGCAAGGTAATGCGATGGATTAAGTGGTCTGTGATGGGGACGGGCTCCTCCAGCCACAAACATTGAACATGCACTAGGTAGAGCAGTTGCTTAATGACAAATATTGTTATTGGGGCACATTGGAAATGTAGCATCCAGAGCAGTTTTAGTAACCTTGCCTTTTCCAGTCCTCGTAACCACTTTCGTGACTCCAATTTGATAACCCCCACTGTGGTGTTATGTTCGGGCTTTATGAGCTATGTAGTTTCTAGATGAGGGAACTTCTCATGGTTAGCGAGATCCAAATCCTCAAATTTCAAGCTAGGCACCTGCCCCAGGCGTGTACCCTCAAAGATGATGTCATCCGAGAGTAGAGTTTGGAGAGAGCTCTTTCTCTCGTCGAGATCCTTGGGCACTTTTTCCTTCCCCTTACGTGGGGGGATATAGGCAGGCAACATTATTGGAGGGTGCGCAGGCTCAGTTTCCTCCTCCATGCCTTTGTCCTCGTCTTCTTCAATGATAAGGTCCTGTAGGTCTTCCTCCTCCTCTTCGTTTTCCAAGTTAACGACTTTCCCTTCTCCTCCATCGTTAACCTGGTGCACAATAGGTTTCACAGGGATACATGCACACAAATCATTTACTGTTTGTCTTTTTGCATCCATGGTGTGTGCAGTGATTTAGGGATCTCTATCATAATCCCAGTGCCTTCAAGGGCATCTCCCCAGTCAAGGCCTGTGCGGCCTCTTTGGCGGACATCTCTGTAATTTCCATAACTTCCTCAGATGCCGCCATTGTTTCCGTCCATAAATCTATTGCTTGCGTAATCATGGGCTCAATCAACACTCTACATTGGTCAAATAGGGTTGTGCTCAAAATACGTGGGTTATACAACAGCTCAATTTGCAAATGACCAAGTGTTGTTTGTTGGGTAGCACTTTGTAATTTATAGCGCCTTTTGAATTTGAATTTGACCGTTCCCCCCAAATCCAGTTCATTAATGCTCCCTTGGCAGTAGATTTTCCCAAATGTTTCCCATAAATTGCATCTTAAATGCTTGTCACCCACTCCATCTAGTCTTAAGTCAAGCATCACATCATGAATAGTGACTCCAACGGTCACTTTCTGGCCAACCAGCGTGGCAGCCCAACCCCCTTGCACGGTCACTGATCTTGTTACACTTTACTCCTGCATGTAGCTACAACATTGCGCAGCTCTTGGGCAGAGTAGTTTATAGTCCCGCGCCTCCTTTCAACTTCCTGGAGCACTAAGACTGTACTTCCCCCAGATAGTTAGGTGGCTACACCTCCTGTACATGGTTTCATCCAATCATCCATCACTTTTCCTAGAAAATACCCATCTTTTATTATTATTGGTGGCGTCACACACTTTATCATCTATAACACACCACCATGGTTGATTCATTTAGTAATATGCGGTCTAAGCCAAGGCATTAGACTGATCAATTCATGGCAATAGCCCCCAAATTTTTCAATGTGATCATGCACACCCTGTTTTATCACCTTGGTCTTCTTATTGAGAAAATCTTCCTTTATCTCATCCTCAAGCTTCTTGACTTCCACTTCCACGAGAGTGCTTTTCTCCCTTAATCGCACCCTATCGTTCATAAGTTCTCAGAGCTTAAGGTCACCCTGTTGGATTTCCTTGTCAGGTCCCAAGTATTCTACATCGTTCAGTTGTGCTACCCCTTCTTTCAAGGTTCTGCGAATCGTCGTATGTGCCAGTGCTGCTATGTGTGGACTAGGCATTTTATGCTCTATGGGGATTATAGAGTTTGCTCTATACTCCAGCCTCGGAGGTTCCTGTGCCATCAGTTTCTTGCACGTGGTCCTATAAGCCCATAGAATCGCTAGTACACGCAGGTACCAATCAGTATGTTGCGCATTGTGTACCTTGTTCAGTGCTTCACATGCTTCGTTAAAGGATTTTTCATGGATAACCTTTTGCGCACTTGGTCTTCCCACACTTTTTGGTTCCAACCGGCGGGGTCATTCACACCATTTCCTCACCCACACCTGCTTACTGACCATATCTCCTAACACGAAGAGTGTGTGCATCCGCGTAGGTTTCGTACCATATACCTGTATCCATTT
Organism: Pinus taeda; assembly: GCA_000404065.3. Classification (NCBI taxonomy): domain Eukaryota; kingdom Viridiplantae; phylum Streptophyta; class Pinopsida; order Pinales; family Pinaceae; genus Pinus; species Pinus taeda. Next base: position 86,592 of record APFE031446876.1, on the reverse strand, counting down.
GGACAGGTAGGTGCAGACTGTTTTGTCCAACCATCTTTTTTGTTAATCGCATTTGAGGCTTCCCAAATTGTATGCACATCATTCTCTTGCATTCACGGCAATCCTTGAAGCCTCCTTGGTGCATACCCCACCACCTCATGGGCATTGCACGTAGTACCCATTTCAAAGCTTCGAAACATTGCTATTCTGGCACCTCTCTTTCAAATATTTTTAGGAAGTCATCCGCCTCACTTAACCCATCATACGTAGGTAGATCCCTCACCTCCATTGATATGCAATGCAACAATCTCGTCATCATGTTACAATTCAGCATGGTTACCTTGTGTAACCAGTTCTGCCATCATTCTATCTCCTCGTCAAAATCTGATGTGAAAGAGCTTTTGCACTCCCGTGAGATTCGTCCATCCGTGGTTGGTTTCACCCAGTCTTGTTCTCGTGTGGTTATCTTGTAGGTGCAGTCCAAATAGTCGTCGTTGTCGTAGTCATGCACTGGCTCTGTGTAGCACAATCCTTTTGCAGGGTCCAAAGGTGCAACTACACACAGAGATTTTTTCTCAAATATCATATTGCGCTTCTTCGGATTTATCACCCCATTCATGTCAGTGGCCGAATCTATTCCTAATAGCGCGAGGTAGGGATTTTTGTCATCAGTAGTCTCTATCACTTCGAAGTTTGCTAGCATGCTTGCTCCTTCGATATCCACTATGATTCCCTGCAATCTCCCCATAGGTAGGATCTTTTGCTAGTTCGCCATTTGTATTTGGATAGGAGACCATTGCAGTGTAGGCCTTCCCATGCGCTCCCATGTTTGCTTCAACAAAATGTTTGTGTCTGATCCTAGGTCCAGAATCATTTGGTCCATATCATATTCTCTAATCTATGTGGTCAATCTCATCTCCCTTCCCGTCCTCATTGTGTGCTTTCCAAGCTTCTGGACTATGCTCAGTTCTCCTAGCGTGGTCCTAGCGCATCTATTTATGAGTTCCTCCAGCCCCTTTATAGCCTTGTTATCATGCAACAACTTAATGCATGTTTCTAGGAATGTTGTGAGCATCGATGAGTCCATTTTTGGCTCCATTCTGTCTTTGCTTCCTGAAGTGAAGGCATCAACGAAGCTCTTCTTGGCTTCCATGAAGGTTTCCTTAGTGCGCTCCAAATCAAACTCTGGTTCTTTCGTCGGAGACTTGCGAACCTAGGTACTCTCTTCAGGCTACTTACCTTTGTCATCCCCTGTCATAATTCCACTTTGAAGCACAATATTTACATTATGGTGTTCCTCGCATGGTTCAGACCTCATCATTTGCAGGTTTTGAGTTGGGGGAGGTTGGAGTTCTCCTTTATTGTGCAACCTCACTATCAGTGTGGGACAATCCTCCATCTCATGATCAAATAATGTACGATACAAGCATGATTGTCACATTGGATTCATACAATCGTGGGCATAATGTCATGGCCCTCTAAAATTGTAACATATGAGCTATCTGCGATCTCTTCTAGGTCCTCCTCCACCTCGGCATCATCCGCACCCCTAAAATCTAGTTCATGCCATCCCTGCATTCTGTTCAAGGGGCCACATTTCGGCCTGTACTTTGTAGGTCGGAGTCTAATCCATCATTAGCTCATAACTTCTACAGGTGCGCTCATCATGTCCCACTAATCTACAGATATTACCGAACAACTGCTGTGAATTCTGCGTGTACCTTTGCAATAAATGGTAGTTAGTTGTAGCATGCTTTCCTCCTATTTGACAAATCACACACAACAACGTAGGTGCTTCACTAGGTCCTGCTTATGCCTATGGTCTCAATGGCTTTGGTCCTCCTCCCATGAGGTAATTTGTGAATACCAAGTAGTGGTCCTTGTCATGTCCCTGACCCTTGCACATTATGCAGCATACCTCGCCGCACACTACTTGGCAACCTATCTTGTCTTGTCTAAGACTCTACATCTCAAGGGACAAGTTTTTCAACTGCGCGTGAATCTGTTTAACTCCTTAGTTGGGATCATATATTAGAGTCTCATGTTGTCTCATCGCAATCTCCAAGGCCTCAACCTAAGTTGTTAGCCTCTATTGTGACAACGTTTTCCTTAAATGTGGTGTTAACGATGCTACAAACCATTCACAATGTTGTTCATCCATCAACGTCATGTTAGCTTCACGAATTTTTCACTTCAGTCTCCGATCCAACTCCCAAGGGGTCTCTCTTGGTAGCATTATGATTTCCTTAAACCCAATGATCGACTGCGATCCCTGCGTTCATTGGAATGCTTAATGTACTAGGTCAGCGTCCGATCCTGCAGAGCATTGACCAACATTGCCTTCTTTATATTGTAATCCGTGACTCCCTTTGCTTCCCATACAACATTTATCATGAACCAAAACTCATTCAAATCTTCACTTCCTACTCCTTTGGACATTGGCAAATTTATTGCACTTACCATATCGACTCACAGTGGTGGTGGAGGTGGCATGGGTGAAGATGGGGGTGAAGACGGTGAAAATGGTGGTGGTGTGGGTGGCGGTAGTATGCACGGAATCCTCTGCCTTATCAAATTGATCACACTTCTTGGGGAGACCTTTGCGAGCTCTTCCCCATCCCCTCGCGCAGGTGAAATAAAGGGGCTAGTTTCTAGTTATGCACTACATTCATTTTTGTAGGTTCTCCCACTTCGCATAGCCCCAAACATCAATTTATTCGCATAACCCACTTTTCACATAGTAGCATTTTAATCCAAGTGTTCAAAGACTTAACATACTTACCTCACGGTTCCTTGAGGAAGTGTCGCTCTGCCTCGCTGTGTAAGACTGAAGTATCTACTGCAAATTCAGTAATGAATCCTCCTATAATTTGATCGAGTCAGTGATCAATAGTGCATGCAATCCTATCCTCCAATGCTTCCAATATGTACACCAATTCTGGAGTCCACACAATAGGTCTGTCAAGCTTGCACCTTTCTTGGATATCTGTCAGCTTCGCAATCCACTTGTATAGCTCGGTAGGGAAAGATGCAAAGAAAATTTTGTGGATCTCTGTGCATAAGTAGCAGTCTAACCACTATTCTTTTGATGGTCATGGATTCCTGTTCTCATGTGCCGCGAACTCATGAATCTTCCTATCCAGCCAATATTCAATTCCTTTCTTTGTTGGATTCCAGTGATATGACATCAAACGTCTCTATGAAGTCCTGGTCCCGGCAACATAACCATTTGTTGGCTTGTTGGGGCTTGACATAGGTTCAGAGTTAGTTAGCCAAGAAAATACCTATACTACTGGCCCTTTCGGCAACAGTCCGCAGAGCGCGAACTAAGGTCTCACCTGAAGTAGTATGGGGGGGTGCTGGAACCAGGTTTTTGCACCCTTAGGATGTCTGAAGGGTTGATTTGGTCTAACTGCTAGTCCCTTCACGCACTTCCCTGGCCTTCACGAAGCCCTAACTAGGGGTTGTGGGGCTTCCATGTTGATGGAGCAGCGTTCTACACTATTCCCTAAATCACACCCGAGATCTTACTTACCTTCTTACTCCAGTTAGTTATCTTTTCATAAATACAAGCCTCGTGTTATATTTATTTATACAACACATCCATATAAGTCCGTGCAGCAAATAAATAGTAAACTTGTAAATTATACCCAATATTACATAAAATAGGAAACATTACACAAAATTATGGTAAAACCTCTCTTTATTAATTCTTCCCATGGTTAAGACCTGACCTGCCCTGTGCACTCAACTGCAGACTACTAGGCCTCTATGCACACATCTGCAGAGCCTTCTCCTACTCTACAACCCAAAGGCACAACTTTACCCTTGGACTCAGTCCCTTAGACTCATCATGCTTCTATTCTATTCCTCCATTAATTGTTTCTACACATAGAGCCTCACTCTATTTATACAATCCCATGGTCCACGGACCATCGGTAGGTCTATCATGCTGACATTACATTACGAAACAAGGGCGGACAACCCTGTGACTCTATTATGACTTCGCACTCCATGCCCACACATCACACAACCTTTACAATGGACTTGGTCAAAACTTGGGCTTTATGCCCCAAAACATGCCTTGGGGGGATTCCATGCCCAACATTTTGTCACCCCAGTGTAGAAGATTATATTTGAATAGGATCCACCCTGCATGTGAAAGGAAGCAATGGAGGCACTGATCGATATAGAAGACTGGTATGTCCCACCATCTAACACCTGATGTATAGAGTGGATAAGCCTTCACATGTTTCGCCAAAGTTTGCCTTAGACAAGCTTGTCATGTGGGAAGTGTCATACCACATCTCGACAAGACTGACAATCAGGTTGCACCGAAAGATTAAGGCACCTTGGCCCACTTTTCTGTTGTATATTGGGTTATACGAGATACATAATTTCAAGCATGAAGATTTCAAAGTAGAGGAGATCAATAAATATCCATTCGATGCTCGAATCTACAATCTGTATGACCCGCATTGTCTTGTAAAGGATCACTGCACGAGAGTATAGTTTCAATGATTCCAGAAGGCATGTCATGGCGTAGGAGGATCCATGGAGATATTGTTACAAGTTCTCGAAGCCCAATGAACTGGTCAGCATCACTGGGGAATCATTAGTGAAGCAGCATCCAGGAGAGAACTAGTAGTAGCAACAATAGAGGTAAACATATTGGCACACAACAAAGGCAAGAGGAAAATTGTTGATAGAATGGAGGAGGAACAAAGTTGCAAGTTTAGAGCATACCCACTTGTGTAGAGAAAAAATTTGGCAATAGAGGTGAAGAGGCAACAATGTGACAAGAGGAGCACGTAAAGACAAAGAGAAAAATAGAGAATGGAGGAAATAGAGAAGGAGTTGCATGAGTTGAAGGAGAAACTCTGAAAGGAACAGGACCTGTGTAGACAGGAGAAGGAAGCACAACAAAAATAGGTATAATAGGGGGCACAACATGTATAGAAAATGAAACTTCCCCTGTATAGGTAGTCAACTCATCTGAATAGCTGGCACCAAGTAGTTAGGGTGAGCAGTCGCAGGAGCAACATTTTTCTCAAGAGATTGAACAAGCACTTGAGTAGATGGATACAAACATGGAGCAATAGGAGTTAGGGAAATAAATTGACTCATACCTCACCACCAAGAGGTTGATCCACCACCTTCACTGGATCTGGAAGCGTAGGAAGTCCCAAGTCACCAAGGAGAGACTGAAATCCTTGGAGACAATCTAGAGGGAGAGATGCACAACATCTCATTCAATGAGTCCCAAAATAGAGTTGTGTAATCTTGCAGAGTGTCGACTCTGAATGATCACACATATTTTGTGCATTTTGAGGAACGAGTGATCATGTCTGACGTGTGAAAACATCAAGTAACATTGGCCGATGCTACCAAAGCATATGTTAAATCCACTAGCTCGAGTGTTCGTTTCTTGATAGCTGAGAATGAGCGAATGGCTAAGGAGTTATAGATGGCCAAGCAGCGAGGAGAATTGCTTATAGCATCCGCCCGAGTAGAAATGAAGAAGGAAATACTGGATGAGGTATTGTCCCTTGATACAGTGATGTGGGTGCTGTATTCCAAGTTTGGTACCATGCATAAGGCAGTTGTCAATCTCAACGGTTGGCAGTAGTGGGGCATGAGGAGAGCACATATCTTGTTGAATGTTCATTCTGTTGTTGATTACATGAAAACATGGATAATGAGATATAAGGGAGCCCCATTACACTTGCCCAAGATGATGAAGCCTAGAGTGGTCGAGTTGAAGGCACACATCCAGATTCAGATCCAAAACTATGAAGTTCTCTCGTAGCTCATCACTAGAATACAAGATTCCTATGCACGGGTATTCAGGAGTATGGATGTTGTTTTGCACATACATGCATTCCCATCTATTGGGAGACTCACGCAAGAAAAGACAAAGGCACAAGTCTAACTGGAGCTTGACTCATACTTTGATGAGTTGATGTGCATAGCCACCATCCCAGATTTGGTGATTAGTGCAGACACCATGCATTAGTATTTTGTTGGTCTAGCTCCACTAAGGACAATGATACACATGTTAGTAGATGAGTTGGACAGAGGAGCTCGAGTAGTGTACTCAGATGCTATGGAGGCAAGAGTTCATTTCGAGAAGGATGTCACCTTAGAGTACATTGACACCATCGTGGACTATCGAGCTTCGCATTAGTTCACTAATGTCAACCACCATGAAGATGTCGAAGAGCTGATCTTCCCAAAGTTGTCTAATTCATAGTGATGCCTTGCATGGCTTTCTCAATCCTATTTTGTCTCACATGGGCACATGTGCAGATTGTATGTAATGTCTTGTCAAGTGTAAGTTCAAGTGTCGATAGTTGGATGTAATAGTCATAGAGTAGATGAAGAGTCATGAGGGTAGATGAACTATCACAAAGGGGAATGTTAAGGGCCACCCCACCCTTTGCTATAAATAGTCCCACATAACTAGTTGTAAAGGCTTTTGGTCAGCCAAGCTTCTGATATGAGTATCTTCGAGAAAGCTTGGATAGTATTGTAATGAGGCTTGGCTTATCCACTACGCAGAGCTAGTATATCTCTTTCGAGGAGCAGGTGGTAGTGACTGTAATGTTCCGCTATCGGAACTAGTGGTTGGTCATGGATGTATTGTATGACTGGAACTTACTCTTCTTAATATAATAGAGCAAGCACGTTTAATGCATATGTCATATTCTATTTCAGCTATCTTGTTTACTCTAAATGATATATGTATCTGTTTTCTTACTGATGAGCCTCATCATTGGGTAACTATATGGACCTGAAGTCACCTCCTATCTTATTCAAATCAACTCTTCTCACAACTTATTATATGTTTTGATTATATTTTGTCTAATGAGATGAGTTAAAGTGAGATATTATGCCTAGTGGACTAATTGCATTAAATGCAGATTTGAAAGAGAAAATCAGGGAATTTTGGCAAGATTAAGGTTTGAAACTCGAATGGGACAAGGGAGAGAAATTGTAGGAGGTAATCCTCCTCATTTACTCCTCCCTCAGTTGAATATTCCTCCATTAATGACACCAGCTTGGAGTACGAGCAGCCAAGTCATGAAGATCAAATGGCAGCCGAGCAAGTGGTAGTCAAAGAGTTAGTTCATCTCAATATTGGGAGCCAAGCCTCCCTAGATTTAAGGAATTCATTAGGGACTTCAATTGTATACATAAAGAGGTCTAAAGCCTCATTAGGATTCAAATTGTTTTTGTAAAAACACTAGTTATTTTTGAGCTCTAGATTTGAGGAAGACATATTTCTATGTAATTTTCTGTTTTGATAAAGAGAATGAGCTTTTTCATGATCAAGTACTGAGTTAACTCAGAGGGCTGAAGCTCTTGGGTTAGGGCCCAACCATAGCAGAAAACTCTCCTCTTCTTGTATCTGCATGATTAGATTCGTTTCATAGATTAATGATTAAATTGTCCTTAGAAGTATTTTATTACATGCAGTGTAGATTTGATTAAGTTTGCTTCCATTTGTGCTTTACTTCAGCAGTAGGTTAGAAGAGAAAAAAGCATCACAAAGATGTCAGTAGGTGTCTTGGCCTCACCTCTTCCTTCAGGGATCATGACTTGAGAAAATAACCCCTATGCAGCCCCAAAAGATATATTTCTATTTTCTCATAGAATTTAGAGTTTACTGTACCTAAACCGGCATTTGATCAGTTTGCAAGTGTAGGATTTAATTACCATCTCTTCCATATTTAGCCTTACAGTATATCTAATCATTGATTCCATTTTATTCGGCAACTCTCCTCATGCATGAAGTAGACAACTAGCTCATTATACTCTGTTTTTCTAGCTTATTAGAATTTTTCTTGTTTACATGATTTTTTTGGCAAATATCAATGTTTTATGCAGAGCAGGTGTTTCAGAAGTAGAGAGAGATCCCATAGCAAGCAACCACCTTCCAACTTCATCCATCCATCATCATTCCTTGCTTTAACTAGGACCTTCACCAATTTCATCATTTTACATAGAAACTCCTCCAAGCATGTTGAACAAATCCAACCATCTCCTAACCTTAGGTTTGAGTTTTGAGTGACCCTAGGCATTTTCTCACTCCATTCCACCTACCAACCACCTTCCCTAAGCCTTCCATCACCTCCAGCACCCATCGTTTTACTCTCGGTTGTATCCCGTAGAAATACAGGGAATCTTATAGGTTTTTAGGACATCTTGTAGGTTTTCCTGTAGTGGCCTGTTTTAAGGCCGAATTGAGGGAAAACCTCTAGGAAGCCACACAAGGGCACCTAAGAGTCTCCCAAACCTCCCAACCATCTACCAGCATTCCTAAACCACCTGCCACATCACCAAACGATATTAGGGTTCACACTTGATTTTCCATAAAAATACTAAAATGGAAAAAACAGATTTATTTCAGTCCTTTATATGCACAATAGTGATGTTTGATGTTTTGAACTTCCATGCTTAGGATAGTAGCATTTCATACATGTTACCTTGGCATTCTTGTAAAGCATAGTTTCTCAACAGTTAGTTAGGGAATGGTGTGTCTTTAGCATAGGATTTCAGTCATTTTCCTTACTGCAGTAGACAAGCTTTCTCCTAGAGTAGATTTCTCTATCTCTCATTAGTGATCAACCTCCTCCTGAATCCATACAAGTCTGGCTTGAAAACCCTAGTGGCCTCTCAACATCTGAATAGTGACAAAAGGAAGAAGCATCACTTTTACTTGTGTATACAACACTGCCACCTCCAAGTTTGTACGAACCCTTAGTTGATAAAGTAAAGCTGGTAGCTCCAAGAGTTGTAGCATTCTTGCTACAGTACTGGTGCTCATCACTTTTTGGCACCGTTGCCGGGAAGGTGTTTGAGTAATATGTGATTACTTCTTTCTTTCTTCCATTTCTTGTTTTTGATATTCTACTATTAGTTGCATTTTTGCAAAAGTAATTTAGATTGATTCATTTTCCAAGCCGCATTATTTGCTTTCCTTTCCATTCTGAAATTAAGATTTCAATAAAGTAGTTAATTTTTCATTAAGTCAGTGGTTTTCATTCAGTCTACAATTTCGATTCTGCAATTAATTTCAAAGTTTGAAAGAAACACAAAACGAAACAAAAACATTTTTTTCATGCCTCATAGGAATAGGGATAACTTAGGGAAAGTTTTGCCAAATACCCCCATTGCTTCAAATAGCCAACCTTCCCTCTTCTTCAGTGGCTATGAACTAGAGGAACCCTTAAGTGAGCATCTAGACATATTTGAAGAACCTACAAGGGAAGAAGAAGAAGAACCCATTCCTATTGAACCAATCGCTGAAAAGAGAAATGATAGAGGAAATAGAGAAAGAGTTGAGGTTGCCTTCCCGACCAGGGAAACCAATGGGGATACTAAGATGAAAAGTATAAGCTCATCTAGCCTTCCTCATTTCCATGGCCTGACCATAGAAGACCTAGACACTTTATTATTTGATTTTTCTATCATATGCAAAACCTATGGCTATATAAATGATGAGAAGAAGTTGAAACTATTTCCATCCACTCTCAAGGATGCAACTTTGCGCTAGTTCATGGGTTTACCTAGAGATAACATCACAACTTGGGCTTAGATGTAGTACGCCTTCAACAACAAGTATCGAGACTACTGTAGGTCTAAAGAAACTAAAGAGGAAATTTTTAGGATGACCTTAGGTAATGATGAATCCCTAGAGGATTATGAAGAAAGGTTCCAGCTTAGCTACAAAAGGGCCAGGTGCACACTTGACCCTCAGTCACTGAAGTTGTTCTAGCTTAGAGGAGTAAGGGAAGATCTTTTGGATACCCTACACTTGTTAGCAGGGAGGGGATATCTACAATTTACCCTATGAGGATATCAAGACTATCTTTAGAAATCATTCTAAGCTAGCTACGAAAAAGGGTAGGAGTAGTCAACCTATGGTCACTCCATCCTCTTTCAATTCATCCACTAAGGGTGGAATTGGAAATATGCTGGAGAATTTGAAGAGTGAGATGCTACAAACACTTGGCCTACAGATGGACACTATGCACATTAAGAGAAAGCAGAAGGAAGTAGGGAGAGCCTTGGCCATTTTCTATCCTAGATGCACTAGGAAGCACCTTAGGGATGAATGGGCATTGACTTCTATTGAAATATGCTCAGTATGTGAAGAAAACCACTCCATAGACAAGTGTCCTTCTCTACCTGAACTAAAAGTTGTGTATCAAGGAGTTGAAGGGATCACTGAGCATCTCTGCTACATAAAACAAAGGACACCTCATGAGCCTAGGCCATACTAGCAGGGCATGCAAGGGTCATCCCATGCATATTACAACCCCAACTAGCCCACATCCATACCTTCTTGGACACCCCTTACTCATCCTTCTTGGTCTACACCTCCTCCTTGGTCCTTTTCACCTTAGTATCATTCCCAACAAGCCAGCTAGTCATTTCAACCATATGCTCCACCACAACCTCAATGGAATACACCACCCTAGGGTTGGAGGCCCCCATACAAAAATGTTCCTGCTTTATTTCCTTCACAACATGCTCAACCACATATTTTACACTCTACTCCACCTAAAAATCCTAGCTTCCTGCCCAGCCAAATCTGAACCCGAACAACAGCTAGCCACAACAAATATATAGTGGAGAGACATCCTGTCCAGCTTATGCTGTGGAAATTCAGGAAACCAACCTGAGATCTAGGAGAGTACTTCTGGACAACCAACCTCTACCTACACATCGAGAGGTTGAGGAAGAAATAGAGGAAAGCATTGCTTAAAATAAATCCATCATCCTTTCTTGAGAGATTAGCCAAACCACTCTAACCTACCCTAGAAGAGACTAAACTTTTGGGAGAATTGAAAAACCTATGTGTCAAAATTCCACTTCTCCAAGCTATGAAAGATGTACCTATTTAAAACAAGTTGATTAAGGATTGTTACACAGTAATGTGTCACTGACCCTGCATTCCCTGATCTTGGATATTGTCGGTCCATACTACTGACATCTATTCTGTGTCATGTTGCCAATTATGTGTCAATACCTTCCTTGTAATCTCAGGAAGAATGTCTCAATTCGTTATCCCTGAAGCAGACCCCTTCTAACCTAAGTTTTTGGGTCATTGCGGGTCATCATTTGTCTTACTCGTGAAGATGGTCAAGTTTGTACTAGCCCTAGCAAAGTCATCACTCTGTCCCTATGTTTCTCCCATGAAGATCTACTTTTGGCAAGTTTTTTAACAACTCGACAAAGCTTCGAGATGAAACTGCTTCATGGGCGGTCCTAGGGGTGGTTTTTGGGTCAGATGAGCTTGCCTCTCACCTTTGGGATAGTTGTTACACCTTTTATGCAACCTCCATAAGAGATAAGCTCTTCCTCCCATATCTTATGGAACCTCTCCCTCCTATAAATGTCTCCTCCATGAATCAGATCAACTACCTTGGACGTAACTTGATGATAACTATATGTAATTTGGTAGCTTCATATTTCTAAGAGAGGAGTAGAGGTAGAGAGTGTTATTGGAGTGTGGAAGTAGCCTCACATGTATTTTGGCTTGAGATATGTTTGAGTAGAGTTGGTTTGATAACTTTCTAGCATCAATCTTTAGAATGAAAGAGAGAGTCATTTGTTCCCTTCGGAGACAGTTCACAAGTAAATGCTTACGGAGACATGCCAATAGGACCCTTCAAAGATACTTATAATGTCAAGGCTCGGTTGTAAGTTTTAATTTGATTTATATAAATACAAATCACTAGCTCGTTTCCTATATCGCATGTTGAAATTGTATGTTGATAGCTTGAGGTTCCTTGACTCTTCAAGTAGATTGTTTGGTTGTTTCCTATTGCGTTTGTCGTGTTTCTCTACATGTTGCTTTTAGGTATAAGTGACTAGAAGAAAAAGAGCTAGAGGAACACGATGAGGACTTTATTGAATGACAAACTGAAGGTAGGCCTTCATAACACCAAATTTATAAGGAAATTTGCTTTGGTATTTTCTTTACAGTGACTAGACCCACTCTAGGGCTAGAGGGGTTGCCTTTGTCTGCAGAGGGAACTTGCCTATGTCACAATTTAGCAACCATACTGAGAACTTGTGACACATGAAAGTTCCCTCTGTAGACAGAGGCAACCCCTCTAGCCCTAGAGTGGGTCTAGTCACCGCAAAGACAATACCAAAGCAAATTTCCTTAGAAAGTTGGTGTTATTAAGGCCTACCTTCAGTTTGTTGTTTGATGAAGTCCTCATCGTGTTGCTCCAAATCTTGTTCTTCTAGTCACTTATACCTGAAAACAACATGTAGAGAAACAACACAAACGCAATAGGAAAGAATCAAACAATCTACTTGAAGAGCCAAGGAACCTCAAGCTATCATCATAAAATTTCAACATGTGAAATAGGAAACATGCTATTAATATGTATTAATATAAATCAAAGAAAAACTTACAACCGAGCCTTGATGTTGTAAGTCTCCTCGAAGGGTCCCATTGGCATTTCTCCGTAAGCATTTACTTGTGAACCTTCCCCCAAGGGAACAGATGACTCTCTCTTTCGTTCAAAATATTGATGCTAGAAAGTTCTCAAACCAACTCTACTCAAACATATCTCAAGCAAAAATACATGTGTGGCTACTTCCACACTCCAATAACACTCTCTACCTCTACTCCTCTCTTAGAAATCTAAAGCTACCAAATTACATCTAGCTATCATCAAATTACATCCAAGCTAGTTGATCTCATTCATGGAGGATACATTTATAGGAGGGAGAGGTTCCATAAGAGATGGGAGGAAGAGCTTATCTCTTAGGGAGGTTGCACAAAAGGTGGAACAACTATCCCAAAGGAGAGAGGTGAGCTCATCTAGCCCAACAACTAGCCCTAGGACTGCCCATGAAACAGTTTCATCTCGAAGCTTTGTCAAGTTGTTAAAAAACTTGCCAAAAGTAGATCTTCGTGAGTGAAACACAAGGACAGAGTGACGACTTCGATAGGGCTAGTAAAAAATTGACCATCTTCGTGGGTAAGATAACTGATGACCCGCAATTACCTAGAAACTTAGGTAAAAAGGGGTCTGCTTCAGGGATAATGAAATGAGACATTCATCCTGAGATTACAAGGAAGGTATTGACACATAATTGGCAACATGACATAGAATATATGTCAGTAATATTGACCAGCAGTATCCAGGACCAAGGAATGCAATGTTGATGAAAAATTACTATGTAACAAGGAGAAGTGCTTAAAGCATCCAAGGAGGTGAAGAAGAGATGCTCCTACCATTAATGTCATTGAACAGTTCTCCGACTTAATACTGGGGTAGGTGATTTGTCCAAGGTATTTGGACCTTGGAAGCCCTATAGTAGATGTGCACATCAATGGCACCATTGTCCCACATACTTTGATCGATCATGGGGCTACCATTAATGTGATGACCAAGGATGCCATGCTCAAGCTCAACCTCCAAGGTTCATTGAGAAAGACCACAACAATTTTGCAACTTGTAGAGCACTCCACAATGACCCTTGAGGGGGTTGTGGAGGATGTGAAAGTCTCCATTGACTCTTGGGAATACCCTGTAGATTTCCTAGTTCTCCAGCCTAAGGCTAAGCTTACTGGTTATCCTCTCATCCTTGGGAGGCCCTGGTTAGCCATTGGTTATGCCTACATTCGCTGCAGAGCTAGAAATATGACCATCAAGAGTGGGAATATGTCCAAGCAGTTAGTCCTATACACTCCTGCTTAGCCACCTCTGGAACATGACTTTTTGTGGCTGGAAGAGGAGGAAGAAGATGAAGCTTATTCTACCCAACTCTATACCTTAAAAATGACCATGGGACGGGGATAGCAGGATGAAGATGATTTGATTACACACATACTCCAAAGTCCAACTCCCAGTACATTGTACTTAGAAGAAGTAGTAAAGGAAACCCATAAAAACCATCAAATCGATTTATGCTTAGCCAATTCGAACCCTATCCATGTAAAAACCATAGAATTCGACCCTAAGAGAGCTTTGAAAATCAATCCATCTCTTTCTGTTCTCCAAGAAGAAAAGTTGTACAACATGCTAAATGAAAATCTAGATGCCTTTTATTGGAGTTACAAAGAAATGAATGGAGTGCACCCCTCAGTGTGTAATCACCACATTTATATCAAAGAAGGTTGCAAGGCAGTCTGGCAACCCCAAATTAGGAAGAATCCATCTCTTAAAGATATAGTCAAAGAAGAACTGCAAAAGTTGCTAGATGCAGGATTCATTTACCCTATCTCAGATAGTGAGTAGGTCTCTCCTTTTGTGTTGGTTATAAAGAGAAATGGTAAGTGGAAGATTTGTGCCAATTACAGGGAGTCAAACAAAGTCATAAAGAAGGACCATTTCCCTCTACCTTTCATCGACCAAGTGCTATATGGCCTGGCAGGGAAAAAGTTTTTCTCTCTTTCCTATATGGATTTAGCGGGTACAATCAAATCTAGATCAACCTAGAAAACCAAGATAAAACCACCTTCACTTGTGCTTGGGGTACTTTCGCCTATAGGGTCCTTCCATTTTGCTTATGCAATTCCCTTGCCACTTTTCAGAGAGAAGTCATGAGTATCTTTGCCGAGTTAGTCCATGATTGCGGTAGAAATTTATATGGATGATTTTACAGCTTATGGGGGTGATTTCCAGGAGGCTCTGTCCAACTTAGATAAGTTGATGCACAAATGCATTGAAATGAACCTGTCTCTTAGTCCCAATAAATGTGAATTCATAATGACTGTAGGGACCGTGCTAGGTCATTTAATATCCCAACAAGGACTGCAGGTGGACACAAACAAAATAGCTATCATCCAAAGGGTCCCATCTCCACAAAAGAAGAGATATGTCAGAAGTTTCCTAGGGTTAGATCAATACTACTGAAGGTTTATAAAATACTTCAGCAAGTTGGCTTCTCCTTTGTTTGGGTTGTTGGCTAAAGACTCTAAGTTTGTATGGTCAAAAAGTTGTCAAGAGACCTTGGACACCTTGAAGGACAAGTTAACCACTGCACCGATTCTCCAAGGCCCAAATTGGACCCTTCCATTTCATATTCATGGTGATGCCTCACACAAATCCATAGGAGTAGCCCTAGTCCAAATAGATGAAAATTTTCCTTATTCCATTTAATTTATCCGGAAGAATCCATCAAAGGCAGAACTGAACTACACAGTGACTGAAAAGGGGCTCCTGGCTGTTGTGCATTAATTGAACAAATTTAGGCATTATATTATAGGATATCAATTATTTGTACATATTGAACATGCTACAATGAAATATTTAATGAATAAACCTGATGTGAATGCCTGGATAATTAGATGATTACTTTTACTACAACAGTTTGATATAACTATTGTTGATAAGCCTAGCAAGGAAAATGTTGTTGCAGATTTTTTTGTCCAAATTAAATTTTCCTTCAGATGAGGAGAGAATGGTTGATGATCAGTTACAAGATAAGCACTTATTCTCCATTTTTGTTCTCTCTCTATGGTTTTCTAACATAGAAAACTATTTGGTATCTGCACATTTCCCATCAAATTTGTCCTCCGAAGAGAAAAGCAAGATTATGAGGAAGAGTGCCCCCTTCACTTGGATTGGGGGCAACCTCTTCAAACTAGTCCCGAATCAAATTCTGAGAAGGTGTGTTAGGGAGGAGGAAGCATTTGACATTTTTCTGACTTGTCATGGTGGGCCTTGTGGAGGTGACTTTGCAGTAAAGAGGACAACATTTAAAGTGTTACAAGCTAGGTATTATTGGCCCACTCTTCATTAGGATGTGAAAATATATACTAGTCAGTTTGGTCGGTGCCAAAGGATGGGAAAGCCTACTCCAAGAGATGAAATTCCTCTGCAACCTGAAGTGACTTTTGATCCATTTAACAAGTGGGGCATAGACTTCATTGGAACTATTGACCCTCCTTCCAAGAAAAAGTAGTATATCATTGTGTGCACTGACTATCTCACTAAGTGGGCTGAAATGAAGGCAATTAAGGTAGCAATAGATGAGAAGGTGGCTGATTTCTTAAGTGAGAATGTATTTTATAAATTTGGGTACCCTTGACAATTGGTCACTGATCAAGGCAACTAATTTACCTCCAACATGATTGAAGACTTGTTAATCCAGCATAAGATCAAGCATAGAACCTCCACTCCCTATCACCCACAAGCTAATGGGAAAGAGGAGGTGACCAATAGAGCGCTAGAAGGCATCCTGACCAAAGTATTTATCAGCAACAAGAAAGATTGGGTGGATAGACTAGTTAAGGCCACCTAGGCCTATAATACCACCTAGAAGACCACCCCTGGATTTACACCCTATAAGTTATTCTATGGGAAAAAGGCCCTATTTTCCATTGAATTTGAGTATAATACATTGACGATGGCATCCCAACTAGATCTAGATCTTAGTAGTGCACAAAAAGAGATATTGCTCCAGTTGAATGGTTTAGATGAGTTCAAAATGCAAGCCCTCCTACACACAGGTGTAACTCAAATTCAGAGGAAAATCTGGAATGATAAGAACATCAAAGATAAGAAATTTCAAGAAGGTGATTGGGCCTTGTTATATGATTCTAGATATAAAGACTTTAAGGTCAAGTTAAGGACAATATGGTTAGGGCCTTATGTTATAGAGAGATGCCATGATAATGGTTCAGTGTAGATCAGAACCATAGATGCACACACCATTCCTTTACTTGTTAATGGGCACATATTGAAAGTTTACAAAAGGCCATTGTCAAAGCAAGAGTTCATTGATGGTATCAATAAAATAATGATGGTGGTGGAGCAAGACCCAACTCCTGCCTCATCAAGTCATTGAGAAAAGAAAAAAAGAAAAATAAGGACACTCAGGTAAAAACCTCCATGAGGCACCTGAGTCCCACTATTGGGCTGAAAACGTCTTGGGGTGTCCCAATGGTGTCAAAAGAAAAAAGTAAAAAAGAGAAATAAAAAGATATCTGGGTGAAAACCTCCCTTGAGGCGCCCAAAGAAAGAAGGTAGAATGAAAACCTCTTGGAGACAGACTAATCGTTTTAAAAAAAAAAAGAGAAAATAAAAACCGTGAAATATTTTTTGCACATCAGTAGGGGAATGGTTAGAAAGCAAAGGAGAATCCAAAGGGACCTATTCCACTCATATTTTTATTTCACCATTCATTATCCTTCATCATTCCACCATTCCTTTCATTATTTTCACTCATTTGCCTCAGTTTGCAAGGGTACTGTGTTCTCTATAGGATTCCCTAAAAACCTACAGGATCCCATGAAAACCTACAGGATGATCCTGTAGGAATTACAGTGGCTTCGAAATCCTAAAGTGAGTAACCCTAGGGCAATGAAATGACCTTCCCATGTCAAGAAATAAAAAACCTACATCACAATTTCATTACCATATCTCTCTCCACCTTGATCACCCGTGCATTCATCATTAAAAAAAAATAGTTTTCAATAAATTCATAGTCTTCAAGAGAAAAAATAGAGGAAAGATGAAACAGAGAGTAGATGGGAACAACACCTTAAAGTATTTCTCATTATTCACACTCCTAGACCTTCTCTCTATCCATTTAATCATCCTCAAGTCCCAACAATGGAAATGATTAAAAATTCCGAGGGAGAAGCAACTACAGGACATCTTGTAAGAAATCCTGTAGAAGTCTATCCAATAAAATAAAAATCATGAGTTGCGGTGAGCTTCCAACATGGATATCCAAGGGTAGAAGAAACTCCAGAGCAGTAGTAGCACAATCATCTTTAACACCAAGTACTTGCATATCAAGGCAATCATCAGAGGGCAATATATATATAATAAAAAAAAAGGAGGGAGAAATAATATGAAACCAACACACAACAAGGACCTCATGTCCTCAAAAAACTGCATCGAGGCATTATCACCACAGGAAAGCATCTCGCTTCACTCTCTCATTTGCATATGTAATCAAAATATGTTAAGGTTGTGGACAAGTTGGTTTATAAGCAAAATGTGGCTAGTTAACTTGGCCAACTTCGTTCAATCAGTGAGGACAAAATAATTAGTCCCCACACATGTGGTAGTAGTCAAGGAAGAAAAGGAAAATGAGGTTAAAAGCAGTTGAGACTACGGATGCCCGAAGTAGGAGTTGATTACGAGGAGAAGGGAATGATGATGTGGTAGTGGGGACAAATGGTCCAAAAATAGAAAATCTTACCTCAGTCGCCAACACACCGCCTCACTCAACTCAACCATAAGAGGAAATAAACATTGGTCCCCATGTACTCATACATTCATCTTCTTGAGGCTCACTCTAGAAAAGTTGCTCTCATACCCAAGCAATCTACCGAAGAGAAAAATTTCATCTTTCCTGCGCAGCACTTCTTATAGGATCACACAAGAAATCCTATATGATCACACAAGAATCCTACAGGATACAGTCAGGCAGTCTACAGGATTGGAAGAGAGTAGTTTCAGAGGAGGAACCATAGGGGTTGGCTACAACAAGAACCATGAGGAGGTAAGCTCTTTATTTCCTTCCATTTTTCCAAGGAAAAGAACAAAAAAATTTCCTAGTTTGATTGAATTTGATACCTGAGTGAGGGAATAGTTCCACAAGTATTTCAGCCCCATTTCCTCCTTCATTAAAAATTGTATCATACATCTCTATTCCTAAAAATTCACCAAAAAAATGACAGGTTTGTTTAATAGAAGGGAGCCCATCAACACTGTGAGGATTCACCAACACCGTCCTATGTTAGAAATTTTCACAAGGCATAATTGGATGGGGTAATTTTGATGAAGTAGCCCAAGATTTTTCTCTCTCCCTCATTCCACTGACAAGAACCCATGCCACTATTGTGGTGAGAGGCCTCTCCATAGAGCTCACCCCTGAACTCATAAGAATAATTACCACATTTCCCCTAGGAGTACCTTGGAGAAAGGAAGACAAGGGGGATAGCCAAACTGTCAAAAATAAATTCTTTTTAGAGGGAGAGGAGCCCATTGAAGGCATGAATGGAGTAAGGAGAACAATCCTACCATACCCCTGGAATGAGGTAGGCTACCACCTTATAAAATACATATCATGTGAAGGTAGGTATTGTGTGGTTTATGGATATCACTTTAGGCTTCTTGAAGAATTGAGGTTTGGAGCAGAAACACCTCCTCACCAGAGAGTGATCATACCATACTTCCTTCTAGAATCACTGATATATACAGGCATAAAGGTGCATGAATGAAACTGCCAACAGTTAGCTCACCATGGGTTAATTAGAATCATCATAGAAGATGCCCCCCAAAAACTCAGAATTCCTATCCAATGGGCAATTTTCAAAGACATGTAGATAGAGGAGGATATAAAATCCTTCATATATGAGATTAGCCCTATTGTCAGTGAAAATGATGAAGAAGAGACTGAAATACATGGAGAAGAAGCAGAGAGGGATGAAGAGGAGATAGATGAGGAGGAAGAGGAAGAGAAAGAGGAAGAAGGTGATGAAGAAATAGAGGAAGATGTCAAGGAGAACATTGAGAAACAAAATGAGGATCTAGAGGGAAAACAAGAGGCAAAAGACAAGGAGGAATCACCCAGGGTGTCTCCAGAATCTATTGAGAAAGAGGCAGCAGCTTCCCTCACTTCCCTTAGCACCCCTATCAAACAAAAAGGCAAAATACAGAAGAAAACCCCTTTATACTTCAGAGCAAGAAAAAGTACAAGGATAAGGCAGGGAAAACCCCAAACTCCAACCAAGGTTCCCATTGTTGTTGAGGACTCCCCTAAACAGCAGGAGAATATGGCTCCTCTTATAAAAACTCAAGAAGAAGGATCCTCGCACAGACCTCCCCTAAGTCTCCCATCCCTATGTGAGAAGGCTTGTAACCAGATATACCTCATTCAAAGGAAAATACATCCTATAGGATACACAACAAGACCTATAGGAAGCAAAGGAAGTCCTACAGGAAACTTTGCTAAACCTACAAGAAACTCAAAAATTGGATAAGGAAGGAAGTATGCAGCCAAAAACAAAGAGAGAGGACCCAGAGCTAAGGGAACTTAGTCCTCAACCTAATCTTGACTCCTACTAGTGATTGAATGAGGGGGGTAGGGTCATTCCATAAAAAAATTCCATTCCATTATTGTTTGAGCTTGAGAAAGAAAGAGCCAGAACACATAGATGAATGTAGATTTCCAAGTCGAAGGGAGTGGAGGACATTGGTCACATGGAGGAAAATCTCAAAGAGACGGGCAAAGAAATAACTATCCTAAGGGACAGAGAAGCCATAATCAAGGCTCAGTTGGAGGTAGAAAATGCATGGTTGAAAGTACAACTGCAAGAAAGAGAAAATCAATTAGCATCCATGGCCAGTCTATCTTTGTAAGCAATTTAGTGTTGGATTCCAGTTAAGTCCTATGCATTATACCTTAAGGAACAATGGATACAATTCCAAATCAAGACCCTAGCATAGAAAAACACTATGCCATTCCAGTATTATAGAGATTTCATCGATCTCTATGATCAAAGTACATTAGAGGATAGGGCTAAATGTCTGAGCTCTACTTGCATAACATGGATTTGACAGATATGAATGTATGGGACCCTAATGCAAAGCTGGGGGATTTACAGTTGATGGCTTTGGCATCATGGATGAACCATGAGGAAGCAAGGGCTGCATAAATGAAGAAGATATTGGCAAGGGAACAAACTGAGCCTCTCATGATAAGAGCTGAGAAGTCTAATCCAATGGTTGTCATTAACACACATAATTTAAATGCAAATGATCCTCAACTTGCACCCAGGTATCTTGCTGCCCAAGACAAAGCAATTACACATTTTGAGGATATGTTTAGACTGTTTGGGGATGACAATATGAAAGCTTTCCAAAGGAGATGGAATACTTTGCCATATAATTTGAAAATTAGAGAGTACCATTCTCCTCAAAGGATGAGAGAAGCACTGAACATGACACCCATGTACAAACAAGCCATCCAAAGGCTCAAATTCAATTGGATTGTCTTGAGACTCAGTCCACCAGTGCTCTTGGGGATGTTAGAAGGAAGGAAGGAAGAGGAAGAAAGAAAGCAGTGGAAGGAGGTAGAAAGGAAGGTAGGATTCTATGCATAGGAAGAGGAAACCATAGCAGAAGCATGGAATGTCAAGGAGGCCACTAGAGCTATGAAAGACATGGATATTGATTGAGTTTCTTAGAGGACGAGAAACACTTTTAGTAGGCGTGATGATGGGCATCATCATTAGGTAACTATATGGACCTTAAGTCACCTCCTAGCTTAGTCAAATCAACTCTTCTCACAATTTATTACATGTTTTGATTATATTTTGTCTAATGAGATCAATCAAAGTGAGATATTATGCCTAGTGGACTAATATGAATTGAATACAGGTTTGAAAGAGAAAATCGAGCAATTTTGGAAAGATGAAGGTTTGAAACTTGAATGGGACAAGGGAGAGAGATTGTAGGATGTCAATCCTCCTCATTTACTCCTCCCTCATTCGAATATTCCTCCATTAATCACATCAGCTCGGAGTACAAGCATCCAAGCCATGAAGATCAAAAGGAAGCCAGACAAGTGACAATCAAAGATTTAGTTCATCTCGATTTTGGAAGCCGAGCCTCCTGATATTTAAGGAAGTCATTGGGGACATTAGTTGTACAAATAAGGAGGCCTAGAGCCTCATTAGTATTTGAATTTTTGTTGTAAAAACACTAGCTATTTTTGAGCTACAGATTTGTGGAAGACATTGCTATGTAATTTTCTGTTTTGATAATGAGAATGAGCTTTTTCGTGATCCAGTACTGAGTTAACTTAGAGGGATAAATCTCTTGGGTTAGGGCCCAACCCTAATAGTAAAGGATACTCTTCTTGTATATGTATGCTTAGATTAGTTTCATAGATTCATGATTAAATTGTCCTTAGAAGTATTTCATTGTAGGAAGTGTAGATATGATTAGTTTTTTTTATTAGTTTGATTCCATTTGTGCTTTACTTCAGCAGTAGGTTAGAATAGAAAAAAGCATCACAAATTTGTTAGCAGGTATCTTGGCCTCACCTCTTACTTCAAGGATCATGACTTAAGGAAAGGATCCCTATGCAGACTTAGAAAGACAGATTTCTATTTTCTCATAGAATTTAGAGTTTACTGTACTTGAACCAGAATTTGATCAGCTTGCAAGTGTGGGATTTAATTACCATATCTTCCATATGCAGTCTTACAATAGATATGATCAATGATTCCATTTTCTTGTGCAATTCTCCTCATGCATGAAGTAGGCAGCTAGCTCATTAAACTCTGTTTTTCTACCTTATTAGAATTCTTCTTGTTTACATGATTTTTTTGGGAAATATCAATGTTTGATGCAGAGCAGGTGTTTCAAAAGTAGAGAGAGATCCCATAGAAAGAAACCACCTTCCAACTTCATCCATCAATAATCATTCCTTGCTTTCACCAAGACCTTCAACAATTCCATCATTTAACATAGAAACGTCTCCAAGCATGTTGAACAAATCCAACCATTTCCTAACCTTGGTTTTGAGTTTTGAGTGACCATAAGCATTTTCTCACTCCATTCCACCTATCAAACACCTTCCCTAATCCTTCCATCATCTCTATCACCCATCGTTTTTCTCTTGGTTGTATCCTATAGAAATACAGGGAACCTTGTAGGTTTTTAGGACATCTTGTAGGTTTTCCTATAGTGGCCTGTTTTGAGGCCGAATTGAGGGAAAGCCTCTAGGAAGCCACACAAGGGCACTTGAGGGTCTCCTAAAGCTCCCAACCATCCAAATACATCCATAATCCACCTGCCTCATGATCAAAAGAGATTAGGTTTCACACTTGATTTTCCATAAAAAAACAATAAAAAGGAAAAAACAGATTTATTTTAGTCCTTTACATGCACAATAGTGATGCTTGATGTTTTGAATTAAAATGCTTAGGATAGTAGCATTTCATACATGTTAGCTTGGAATTCTTGTAAAGCATAGTTTCTCAATAGTTAGTTAGGGAATGGTGTGTTTTTAGCATAGGATTTTAGTCATTTTCCTTATTTCAGTAGACAAGCTTTCTACTAGAGTAGATTTCTCTTTGTCTCATCAGTAATTAAGCTTCTTCTGAATCCATAGAAGTCTGGTTTGAAAACCCTAGTGGTCTCTCACTATATTAATAGTGACAAAAGGTAGAACCATCACTTTTACTTGTGTATATAGCACTGTCACCTCCAAGTTTGTAGAAACCCTAGGTTGATAAAGGAAAGCTAGTAGCTCCAAGAGTTGCATCATTCTTGCTGCAATACTGGTGGTCATCACTTACACATGCATTTGTAGCTATTTTCTGTATATTTATGTATGAATCTTACCGAAATGTGTTTTTGGTTTAACCATCACTTTGGATTACTAGCTTACTTGCCTTCCATTGTGTGATGCATCTTTGCTCGTGCGTTCCCTTCTTAACTATGTGCTTTCATAGGTTTCCAAGGGGCGCATTAACCTCACCCTTCGTTTGTTAGAACCACTCATGCACCTTCCTTGAATTGCTGCATATGTCACACCCTTGCTACCAATTGGGACATCTTACTTTCATTTGTGAAAAACCGTGGTCAAGACGATACTGATCAACCCACTGCTAGGTCCCCTTATCCTATTTTGAACCTTTGCACATCTATCATGGAGTTTGCTACACTCACCGCTCCATGATGTTTTTCGCATGTCAAACCTCTCAACATCATGAGGGATTTTTTTGATCTCTTGTCTGAATTCAAATATGATGGTGAAGGCGAAGTGGCCTGTTCTGTGTTCTTACCAAGCTTCCTTTCCATGCTTGACGAGGAAGATGGATATTCTGATGATCAGGCCAGTTTGTTTCTTGCATACGCACTTCGCGAATCCCCACTATGGTGGTGCTACAGCCTACCGGCTGACAATGTGCAATCATTTGAACATTTCTGTGATCTCTTTGAAGGAAATTTCCTTCATTTTGAACCTGAACATCTTGACCGAAAACTATTACAACAATGGAAGGCCCTGCATGAATCACCTATGGATTTTTGGCAGCGCTTCAGTAATTAGTAGTTTCAATCTCTGAAAAGCCAGATGAAATTTCCATATCTTTGGGGTATAATTGAATATTGTCTTAAAAAATCAGTCCATCCCAAGAAGAAGCTTGATCCCAAGCCTCGCCCAACATACTTCAGTGATGGAGCTGTACAATCACAGATGGACATAGTACCTATCACTAACGACTGTCCATCTTCCCCTCATCAAACAGCTCCACCACTCCAGGGTGATGTGGGAGAGCATGCACACACATCTGTTCAACTGTCACATCCTCCCAACATCAATTTTCTTCATTTTCACGTAGATTTGGTTGTGAGTCAATTGAGTTGTCACATGCATTTTGTACCGCAACCTCCATCTTCATACTCGAATGATCCTCCATATGATATTGCCTTGTGTTCTTCCATTTTGGACTCTACACTTGTTGTGAATAAGGATCAAACCATCAAAGGAGTTAATGTTGCATAACCATCATGCACTATCATTCATGAAGAGTATGACTCAGAGCTTGAGCATTAAGACTCAGCAAAGGATGACTCCCTTCTGTCCTAGCCTCTTCCATTCTTTCTTGACATCTTTGGTGAACCTGTCATCCATGATTTCGCAAGTGTAACTCCATCTATGGATGCCCCCATTGTTGATCATTTTCAAGACACATCGGATGTTAATCCATCATCCAACACTGAAGAGGACCAACTATTCATTGAAAATCCACTAGACTTTTCATCTGCCTTTTCAGAAACATAAAGGGTGATTTTTTTCGCTTCTCATCTAACCCTCTGTTTGATTCATCAAATCACGAGGATGCTAATGAAATCATTGATTTTTTTTATTGTAGTTGTCATGATCTATTCAAATTCGATCATGATGATGATTTTATCGTTCTTGATTTTTCCAAGCCACCTATTTATGATGATCTATCTGACGACGAAGTCGAAACCCCCCGGACTGTCGAGGAACTTCAGCCCAAGTTGATGGTTCTGTCAGTCCCTCGCTATCTTGAGGTTGGTTTCAATTCCAATCAAGAAATTGTTGAAACACCCAAGGCTCCTCATCACTTGTCTATATGAATTGAAGATCAATCTCACACATAGACCATACTTCCTCCACTCGAACTACACGATACCATCGCTCATGCATTAGAGGAATCTTATATAGAAAGCACACATGTATGACACAAGTTGTCTTTGCTTCTTTCACTTGCTTACATGTCACAACCAAGAGTATTTGTATGCTTCACAGCTACACGTAGTGTCACACAACACCATGATAAGTCCACAGACTGCATGTCATGTACTTGCACTCACTTATGTTTTGTGGACACAGTCAAGCTTGGAGTGTGTTTTCCTTCATTTTTATATCTTTCATGTTTTTTGGTTCACAAAATTGTGATGTTCGCAAACCATGCCTTCACCAACATGGGTCAACCAATGCGTCTGTGGATGCATTGGAAGTATCACTTCATGTGATTAGGCCCATGCACCATTAGCTTAGGAGTAGGAGTAGTGTTTTATTTTTCGTTGTTTGCTTGCATGCTTGTTTGCTTACATACCTCACATGTTTGTTTGTCTACTTGCTTTCTTACTTTCAAATTTTCTTTCGCATTTACTTATTCTTTTTCTTTTTTTTGTGTGTTTGTTTTCTTGTTTTTGTGCTCGTAGGTTAGTTTCACATGAAACCTTCTATGACTCTTCAAATAAGCTGTGTAAAGTAAAAGAGTTATTGTGCCACTATCACTACTTGGTTATTTTTCATCATGCCTATATATGAAGAACTTGTTACCTTTAGTTCATGATACGTCAATGGAAAATACGTATTGTTCAAAGTGAACCTTCGTGAAAACACAACACTTGCGTGCTAACTAGTGTCACCTATTCTAGTCGGTTGTTTTTGGGTTAACACTTAGTAGCACAGTCAAGTAGAGTAAGGTGAGGGGAAAAACCTTAATAGGAATGTTATAGGTATACATAAACTACATCTCTGAATGAGAAACCTCTTCTACTCTCAATAAGTCGGGATCCCTCTTTCGCCTCTGAAATGAATAAGTGTTGTGAACATGTTATGAAAATGAAAATTGAAAATTTTCAAAAATGAAAAATGAATAAGGTGAAAGAAGAGAAAGGCCTCCTATGCAAAGAGGTGATGCAAGTAACTCTGTCGGGGTACTGACTGGGCTCACTGATAGTAGAGTGATGCTTGTGTTCTTGTGTGACTCTGTCGGGGTACTGTCCAGGCCTGCTAGTAGCAGAGCAACACTAGAGATGAAACTAAGACTCTGACGACTATACTTCTTGTGCACCAATATACCCATCATCCTCAATAAAAACAACTACGTTGGCTTGGCTTGGAATGTGTCTCAACTGACCAAGAGCTTGGAAGATGCTACATCTTATAATCAAGCAAGTGTGGAAACCAAGACAAACAGAGAACTGAACAATACTTTTGGAGGCTTTAAACTTGCTTTTCATGAACAAGGTCCATTTAGAGAGCTGGAGGTCTACCAGTGTGTCTCCAAGTGTTGTAGTGGATACAACCACCCTCCAAAAGTTTGGCTTAGCTTCATTTTGGAGCCTCCCTAGCAACCATCCTTAGCAGCATGTCTTGCACTATCAAGTGCACAAGATTTAGTGGTTTTCTAGTAGCATGACAGCCTGTGGATGATGGCTTGTTTCACTCCCCTCACAGGTTGTTTCTCTGGACTTGATCCAGCTGCAGGCTGACTAGCTCCCTCAATAAATTACGCAATTTTGGAGGGGGCCATCCTTCCCTCCAGAAATTGTGCAATCCTGTCTCGCAACCTGCTGGGCTTAGGAATTGTGCAATTCTGCCTCTTAACCTTCCCTGGAAAAACTGCATAATCTGACCTAGCCAAACTTCTCAATCCATAAATTTCACAATCCTGGGTAGCAGTCAACTTCTGTGCCTAGAAATTGCGCAATCCCTCTGGGTAGCCAACCCAACTTCCTCCCAAAAACTGTGCAAAAGTTACCCTCAGTCAGGCAGGCTGTTGCATGTGCCATCGAGTTGACCAGTTCCACCCAGGACCGAGAAAACTTGACTTGCATGCATGGTATTATTTTTCCCAAAATAGCAAAAAGCAACATGGAAAAAGCATCCCTAGATTTTAGCGAGCTACTTTTAGTAGCTGGAGCTTACATGCAAAGATCGTTTTAGAAGCTTTCCTCCAAGTGTCGTTTTTTTTCTAAATTTTTGGCATGCTCGTCATGAGCATCAAAATAATTTATTCGACACTTCAGAGCTCACTTATTCACATTCATCTTGGATCTCTGACATCCCACAACACATCCAGGAGTCTTTGACACATCCAGCTCAACTATTTCTAGGTAAGTCAGCTTAACCTCTCTTTTGTAGCATTTCTGCTGCTTTTTCTGTTTTGGCTTATGTGAGTGTTTTCTACTTGATTTCTGTGAATGTTTTCTATCGTTTACATGCATATTAGCCTATACTAGCATCATTTTAGTTTTCTTTAGCATCAAATTGTTGTCACACATGACACTTTTTTTCACAAACAGTCACCAATTCGACAACTCACTTCACACACATGCATGTTGATCCATTTTTTGAATCTTTCATTCACTGTTTGTATGCACAATCATTCACTCCTACTTACACTCAGTATCATTATGCATTCACATTTACATCTTCTTTTAGTTTCCCATCAGTGGTTTAGACAACCTTGGCATAAACTTTGCCTCACCAAGACAACATTGCGCAATCTTGAGAGAGAAGGCTCTGCCTTCCTCCCAAAAAATGTGAATTTCTGCCTAGTGACTGTCCTCTAGTATTTCATTGCACAATTCGCAGAGGCAGAGACTGCTAGCCTAGAAAATTGCGCAATGCAGTCACTATGCCTACACTCCTTGCCAGTTGGAATTGTGCATTGCGCAATCCAAATAGCTAGCAGACCAGTCAGGATTACGCATTGCAAAATCCCAGCAGCTTGCCAGCCTCCTATTAGCCTGGGATGCCTTTTTCATAGTTCCAAAAGCCAGTCCCCTGGCCTCCTAGGAGAAATTGTGCAATCCTTACCAGTCAATCCCCAAGTATGTTTTATGTCGTTCCTCAAGTTTTCTTTGGTTTTAACTGACATATTTCTTGTCATGCATGTCGTTATGTCTCCATATCTAACAGTTGTTCATCTGCCTCTTAGCAGCTCAGGATCAATGGCCTCCAAGAGAGCAAGATCAAAGGACACCAATGGAATTGCAACTAGAGCAACAGTTGAGTGACTCTCTACTAGTTTGTCGATCTATGAACATACCAAGATGATTGTAGACAAGGAAATAAAGTCGAAATGACAAGAGGCCAATGATGCATTTGCAGGCACATTAGGGGAAGAACTCAAAGACAGCCAAGTCTATGTGAACATTCGCAAGTCCAGCTTGTACTGGATTGCATGTAGTTATCTCGTGTTCCCGTGCATGGACATGATACATTGGATCATCTCACACATTGATCTTGAGATGATGACATTGAGAAATGTTAGTGGGACGAAGATTGTTACCTTTAGGGCACCAGATTATGAATAGATGTACCATATGTCGAAACCTGTGGTCACCATGGAGACACCCTTAAACATGCCTAGTAGCAATGCCAACTCTAGAGACATCTTCAAGAATTGGGTGAAGGAGCTAGCCAACTTCAGGATGACACCCAACCAGATCTACAAGATGAAGATACTGCAGAAGGTGTATCAATACTTGGAGATCTTTGCATGTCGTCTGTACGGCCAAGAGAGAATGGAAACCTTCCCACATAGTTAGGTGATCGTGTTGGATCAACTAGCTAGAGAAAGCAAAGGATGCAACTGGTCTGACATGTTGGCTCACTGGCTGAAGGAACATGTAAAAAGAGCTCGACAGCCGCCCAAAGGTCATCAAGTAGAAATCTACATGTCCACTTACATCTTGGATGAAATCTATGCCCGTCAGGAGTTTCTAGTCTTGAAGTGGGCATGGACATTAGTGGAGACCTCTGTGAACTCTTATTGTAAAATGTTCTCCAAATGCAGCTTCAGAGGAGTTATCACACAAATGTCTAATCATTTTGTCACCCTAGTGTATAAGATGATATTTGAACAAGATCCACCCTGTATGTTGAAGGTAGCAATGAAGGCACTGATCAATATAACAGATTCGTATGCATCACCATCTAGCACCTTCATACTGATGTACAACGCCGAGAAGCCTCTGCATGTTTTGCTGAAGTTTTCCTTCGACTAGCTCGTCATGCAGGAAGTATCATACCACATCTCAGCCGAACTGACAGCTAGGGTGCACCAGAAGACGAAGGCACCTTCGCATGCTCTTCCATTGTGGAATGGGTTATATGAGATACGAAATTTCAAGCATGTGAATTCTGAAGTAGAGGAGATCAACAAATATCCATTTGATTCCCAAAGCTACAATTTGTATGACGTGCATTATCTTGTAAAGGATCACTTCCTAAGAGTATAGTTTGCATCTCCATTAGTTTCTCTGATGGTAAAAGTACCCTTAGCTCTATTCATAGCTCTTTGTTTGTCTCCAATCCCATTTCTATTTTCATCCATGATGTAAGTTGGTGGAATGATCTCTTATTCTTCCCAAATAGGCTCTTGAAAAATCTTTGGTTGTTCATCTAATGGGTCCTCTAGCTCAGAGTCACTGAAAAACAGGGAAGGTTGGCTGTTTGATGTGGTGAGGGAATTTGGTAAAACTTTTCCTAAGTCGTCTCTACTCTTACGAGGCGTGAAAGGAGTTTTTTTTTTTCTTTAGGTTTTTTTAGAACTTCTTGAAGAATGGAAATAAAGAAAAACCAAATTGCAACTACCTTCTGAATGGAACTAATTGTAGAATTGGAAAGAAAGAGAAACCAGATTGCAACTGTCTAATGAATGGAACTATTTGTAGAATGAGAAAGAAATAAGGGAAGAAATAAAGAAAGAAGAAATCACATCTACTTAGACACCTCCTTGGAAATGGCGCTAAAAATTGATGAGCGCCAATATTGCAGCAAGAATGCTACAACTGTTGGGGCTACCAACTTTACTTCATTAACTCCTGTGGCTACCAAATAGTTGTAATGGTCTACTCTTGTTAGTTTTCAACTAGGGCCATAGACCACTACGGTCTCTCAAACTAGTCTTCTATTGACTAGAAGAAGTGTAACTACGAAATGGAGAAGAGAAAATTATCCTAAATGAAGGAAAAGGAATGTTGCCTACTTTAAGGAATGAAAAAATGAATTGGAAGATGCTTGTAAAGTGACATGAAATACTTTAGCTACTCATTGATGCCTTTTACTTGCAAAATAAACCTAGCTTATCTTTATTTATAAAATGTGATGATCTAAACTAGCTGAGCATGGAATTTGATCTAGGGAGTGTTACAACTACTGCATGCATGTGCTAGTTTAAAAATTGTAGAGAAAAAGCTCTTTTATGATGTTTTCATTTTATGAATGCAAATTCTAATCTTTACTTGCTCTTTGGCAGGGAATACAAGTATAGAGGAAGAGGTCTAGACTGGTCTTAAGGCTATGGAAGCCAAGTGGAGGCCTAGTCCAAGATTAAATTACAATTTGCTAAATTTGGGCTCAAAATAGGTTGATATAGGGTTTCCTGTACTACTACTACAACATGTCCTAGTTCTACTACAGGATGCCCTATTTTACTACAAGAAATAGGCCAAAATATTAAGATATGGTAGGTAAGGTGAAATGAAGTGTGGGAAAGGTATATGATGGGGGAAAAATGCATGGAGGAGGTGAACACTATCCAGGGTTCAATCAAATGCTTCAAGGTGGTTGGATTTTCTTAATGGAAATGGAATTTTTTCTTACAAAACAAGAATTTGGATTTTAGGGTTTAGTGGACTTTGGCAACATGGGTGGATAAGGTTTGGATGAGGAAAATTATATGAGGTCTCCCTACAATTTAGAAGCTCCTACAACAACATACATTCTTGTCTTCATTTATGCACAAATTCATCTATATATGGGAAGGATTTATTAAATGGAAAAAAATAGAGTTATTACCATCTAGTAGCTAAGTTCATGAATGGAAGTGCTTTGAAACCAATGTAAAAATTAAGAGATCAAAAATGACAATTGTAACTCATCCTAAGAAACACAAAGACAATGACCTACTCACCAAGAAAACCTAGATTATGCAGCAAAGCAAGAAATATGTTCTTGGGCTCGACGAATAAAACCCTCAAGTCATGATCCCATAAGGGAGATGAGGTGAAAGTCACTATCACTAGATTTTTTGGAGTGTATTCTCTTACTGTGATACCATTGATATAACTATCCAAAAATGGAAGAAAACGAATTAATATCCAAATATTTTCAAATTAACAAAACCTAAATTATTTCAGCAACTAACTATGAACGTAATCTAAACATGCATGTACAAAAAGAGGAATCTCTGCTACTAGGGTTGGACCATAACCCAAGAGCTTCAACCCTTTGAGTCATCTCAGTGTTGGATCAAGGGAATGCTTCTCATTTTCATTAAAATATCAAAGATACATAAGAGTCATCAGTCACAATGTCTTAGCTTGAAAAACATCTCTTGGTTATAATAAAAAAAGTCAAATCCTAATGAGGCTCTAGGCCTTCTTATTTATACAACTGAAGTTTCCAACAACTTCCTTAAATTCAGGGACGCTTGGATCCCAAACTTGAGATGAACTAGTCTTCAACTATCACTGGCTTGGCTGCCAATGATCTTAATGGTTTGGCTGCTTGTAAGTCCGAGCTGATGAGATCTGGTGGAGGAATATTCGAGTGAGTGAGGAGTTAAGGAGGGAGATCTAATCTCCTAAAATCCCTCTTTCTTGTCTACTTCGAGTTCCTATGCTTTAATTGGACAAAATTTGCTCCAAAACCTGCAATCAATGCACATTAGACCACAAGACATGACATCTCATCTTTACCCTTTTCATTAAGAAAAATATACCAAAACACGTAAATAAATATGAGAGAAGTTGATTTTAGTAAGCTGGAGAGTGGAATTAAGGTACATATAATTTACCCATTGATGAGCCTCAGCAAACCTTATGATACAACTAGAAAATAAGTGTCAGACTCTAGAAATTGTTGTTCATAGGTTTCATATTAGGTTCAATTTACTAAATTAGAGAGGGATACTAGGGTTGGTAGCAATGGATGACAGATTGATCAGTTTAAGTTGGCTACAACCAAATTTTTTTTACTATTTCCCATGATAAGTCTAAGTTTGCAGGGGTAAAAGGAGGTATTACTGGAAAATATTTCCTAGAGACTTTAGATTTTGATTTGATCATTAAACATGAGATCAAACACATTTTCATCAACAAGCCTACATTTGAGAAATATAATGAAGTTTATGAAACATATAGAAAGATAATAAAACTTTCTGTCCCTAGTGAAGATCAATGTGATCATTTCTATGAATTACTTGAGTGAAACATCTTTCATCTCAGGCAGTAAGGCAACACCTTTTTGGGACCAGTCATCAATAGCCATCCTCAACAATAGTACCAACAACTCCAACAGTTCAAAATTCATAAATTTTTGTACTATTTGTGTAACCAGTTTTAGATATTTTAGGATTATGTCTTGATCTTTTAAAATCAAGATATTTGTAATTATTTCTATAAGTAATTCATGATTTAAAGTAGTACAGGTTGATGTTTATCTAAAAGAAAAGGAACATTGATGTAAAGTTGTTCCACAAAGATCTAGTGGACACATTCCAGTAATACGAAAGCTCTTAAAGGATTCCTGTGTCATATTTTTGGTGAAGTGATATTATCCTTTGATGTCGTGGTTTCCTTTCTCCATAAATTCATATGTGCTTTCTAATATCCGAATTTGTTTAAGTACACTCAGTTCTGTATTTTGAACAATTTCAATGTTATCTACTCAATTTAAGCAATATAATTATTACTTTCTCTCTGATTAATGGACACTTAATCATTTCTTATTTTTCCATCTCATCAAGCATATAAAATCCAATAAATCTTCCTACCCTGCCCTGTTAGATCTGTCGGTCAATGCTGAAATAAATCCATTCGAAGTAAATTGGCTCCATTGCCCAATGGCATCTTGTTATATGATTAGCCAAACAACTAAAACCAAATCAAAAAACAAACTCTGAACTCTCATAACTAGCCTAATATGTCAATATAAAGAAGTCTAAATCTGAAAGAGAGATCCTTCTCTGAACCTGGCAGGGCTAGATCCCAGCTTCCAAAGTGGTTTTGTGGTTACCTTTGTATTTCTTTCAAAATCTTAGGAAATATAGAGTACTAACATCTTCTTGAGTATCAACGTTATCATCTTCAAATTCTCCATGGTGGTTGGCTTCTTGATCTGGTGCTCTAGCTGTGGTCTTGTAGGGGATGTGAAGACTACTACAAGACTATGTGTCTTCCTATAGTAGTAACATAGACCCTTGTAAGATCACAATTTTCTTTAGGTGCTACATCTAAAAATACTAATAATTCATTAGTAACTAGTTCATATGGGTCAGAGGTCTTTTTTATGGTAGAAGAGATCAAAGAAGGGGTGAAAAGTGGTGTTTTTTATGGACTAAGGTGGAAATGAGAGAGGAGAAGAGGTCAGGTGGCATGAAAAATAAATGATAAGGCTATACTAGACCTCGTCCATTGTTCTTGAGTGGAAAATGTAACACAAAAAATATAGGAAAGGAAGATACTCTTTGTATTTCCAAATATAGGAGAGAGTTTACAACCATAAATAGTAGCTAACTTTGTAGATGTATCCCCAAGTTTACTTGTCCTTCCTTGTCACAAAGCACACCTCAACATCAACCGTAATGCATGAATATGGTCACTCCTCTATGTTCAAGGCAACAATATAAGGGCACTATTAATCCCCAAAATCTAACCCTCATGCTATGTATGAGAGTAAATTTATAGGAGAAGAGTGGTAATTTAGAATTTACCATTATGGGCTCGAGATCCAGATATGATGGGAGGATGAGCTCAAGGGATAATAGGTGAAGTCTATGAGATAGGATCATATATGATTCGATCTCTTTATCCATGGTAAATAGTTAAAACAACCTTGGAAGCTTCTAGAAGAGGAAGCTTCAAAAATAACTTTTATTTTTACCGAATTTCTAGGATCAGTGCACCTATAGAAGGGAGCAACACATGATGATGAATGCAGGTGGACAAGTATGCAGCATGTGCTGAACACAAGTGACTAAGGTGAAAAGGTACACCTAGGCTAAAAATAGTGTTTTTAAGATTTTTTCCCAGAAACTTAGATTTTTTAGAGAGGTCATGCTTAGGGCTTTATGAACGGATGATGAAAACATGTTCATGGATATTAATTGATCCAGTTTGCAAGTATATTGACCAAATGTGGAAAAATGGCCTGTAACAATTGGTATTAGCACCAGGTTCTTCGATCCCGACCTTTTTCCATTACGTCATCGTCAACTTTGTTGCCATCATAATTCAAGTGTTTTGCTACATAGTTGGAGATTCTCGATTTCACTATCAAGTCATTGGCCACACACACACACACACACACACACACACACACATATATATATATATATATATATATATATATATATAGATATAGATATAGATATAGATATATATAAAGGTCAATATATATATAAAGGTCAAAAAAAAAGAGGAGGATATATATTTATTAAAAAAGAAGACTCATATATTAAAAAAAATCACATTTAGAAAAAAATTAAAAAATCCAATATATGTATATATACATATATAAGAGGAGGAGGAAATAGTTTTATAAAACGGCACTTAAAAAATAAATAAAGGCCCATGGCTATTACCTATTGCTCTGCTACCTTCAACTACCATAGCCTCGACAGGTTGTTGTCATATGATGCTGTGACACTGCCAACGATTGTTCTGTTTCCACTAATTTCTAGTGGAGTGTCCGATCGACCCATACATAGCCTCCAACGTCCACAACGTGCATGATGCCCCAGACAATCATCTCTCACTCTAGTACATTCCACTCTGTCTCCTACATTTACCAGAAATATAATTTCTATGGCAGGTCCTAGGAAAACCAAATAGTTACCCATTGCTACCACCAACCTATAACAACTGCCAGTGAATCCTAAACACACAACCATTATTGATTTGCGCCACACAGTTTCTCTGACCCATCCATCACACCACTACCTTTGTTTTTCTACCTTTTCAATTTCCATCAATACAAACATTACCCTTTTCCTGTTGTCTTTGTGTCATTTCATTGACTGCCACATTGACTTCGTGCAATCTGTCCACATTTGGATGCCAATTGTTGCATATATTTCTATACTATCGAATCCATTCAACAGTTGGTGTTCTGTAAGGATTTTTTTTGGGATTAATTAAATTCCACACCATATGAATGTGAAAGTCGAAACAAATCAGTACCAATCCATATGGTGGCACCTTTTGAAAGGAAAAAACAAATGACTGAAGCGAAAGCATTTAAAATTAATAATGAAATAAAAGGAAGAATTATAAATAAAAGATATATAAATAGAAATATGATTTAATCATACCTATATTTATATAATATATACCTTAATAAAAGGTCAATATATATATATATATATATATATATATATATATATATATATATATATATATATATATATATATATATATATATATATATATGAGTGGAATCATTAGAGGTATTATAAAAGTGCAGAAAAAATTATTTCGAAAATTTTAGAAGAGAATTAAAAGAAGAAGAAGAAGAGAGGGAGAGAAAGAAGTCAAGAAAGAAAAAATTATTCATTCCACAAAAAACCGTGGTTTCTTTTCAAAATGTCCCTTTTGTTCAGAGGGATATTATAATCATTAATATTAATTTAGAAATAAAAATTTCGCCTGCAAAAAATGTTATAAAAAATTTGCTTTAGCTGAATATCTAAGTGATGCACAAAAATAATCATTAGAAAGAGATATAGACAAATTAATGGAAACATTTGGGTGATGACATGCAAATATTAATAAGGAAATGAAGAAAATGGAATCCAAATTGGAAGTTTAAATCACATCATCACCCCTACAGAAAGGTGTAATCCAATGTACTTAGAAATCACAGCCAGAAGATCAAGAGAAAAACAAAATTACCAAACCTTGACAAAACAAGAAAGCATTAAAATAAGAATATAAAGATCATGTTGATATGAATTACAAAGAAATAATGGAAAATTATGAAGAAATGTCTCGCATCAAACCCCACATTTAAAAATTACTTGCACAAGTCAAGAAGACTAAGGTCTCAAAGAAGGAACTCAAGAAGCATTTATCTGAACAAGAAGAGGAAAATGTATGTTTAAAGAAAATTAATAAATATTAATTAGAACAAATCAAAAGTTAAAAAGACGAGGAGAAGGATATTAATGATAAAGTCAACAATTCAAGAATTGAATAACTTTCACATCTAAGGAATCATAACAAAGAAGCTTAAAACTGACAAAAAGTCGCTAAAAGACAAGTTAGAACAACTTACTAGAGAAGAAGTATCAAAATCTCCAGTCGTAAGAGTCCGAGTTGAATATAAAGGAACCAATATTGATCTAGTAAATATCACAACTCAAAAAGAGGATAAACCAGTTGAAGTGAAGATGTTCTCAGAAGTTGGAGTTCAAGAAATGGAAATTTCAAGTTAAGGTTTTGCAATTAATCAAGTGACCTTTGTACCTAAAATAAATTAGATACTTCCAACAAACCAAGAAATTATCACAAAGAGATTAAGGGGAGATCAAATCACAATAAATCCTTATTACCATCCAAATTATAAAAGAAGTTATCTCAACCAGAAAAATATTACTTATAGGTGGTCAACATAGGCCACAGTGGAGTAACCTGTAGGTTATCAACATAGGCCATAGTGGAGCAACCTATAGGTGATTAACTCGGGCCACATTGGAGTAACCTGTAGGTGATCAATGTAGGCCACAATGGAGCAACCTATAGGTGATCAACCTAAGCCACAGTGGAGTAACCTATAGGTGAACGTTGTCCAACAAGAGACCATGGTGTGTTGGTCCTAAAACTGGCTCAGATGATGTAGTTTAGGGAAGAATCTCTAGGGAATGAGAGAGTCATTCATAAGGCTTTGTGCAATGATGATTTAAAGGGGGAATATGATGTTTATTGATCCCATTAGGAGGTTGATTTATTAGATGTGACAAAATATCCTATAACAAAGTACCCCCTAAAGCACAAAATTAGAGATGATTACTGATGATTGAAGTGCTTTTCCTTGTGATAAGTCAGGATCAATAACAATTGGTGAGATCATCTTCTGTTACAATGAATTTACATCACGAAATCCTTTTATTGAGGGAGGCATACCCATACTTAACAGATAAGTGAACATAACATACATAATTATCAAAAGACATGTCCACTGATGACTAATGATGGGCCCATGACTAGATGACTTTTAGTATGATCATAGCCATCATACATAGTGATCTCTGTATAATCATGAAATTGCAGCCCAGATGGTGGAAACTAGATTCGGGGTCTTTTATCTTGTTCACATGACAAGCCAATGTATGAGTCTAACTAGGTGAATCAATGAGCTGAAGTCAAACATGGTAGTCACCATCTAATTACTAGAAAATGATGTAAGTTTTTAACACACGTGAGAGAAGCCATCGATGATGCTAATGACTCTCAAGGTATGAAAGTACAATCTATATGATGTGAATAAATGAGTTGATGTCGAACACCACATAGAATCTTTCGGTTGAAGGCTAATGATGTAAACTTGTCGCTGAGAGAAAGGAAACTTGCCATTTATGTATGCAGGCACCAAGGTACCGATGGGTGTTTCTAAGTCAAATTATTGGATAATGTGTTGATTTTGACAGGAAGCGGTCCATCACAAGAGGGCCTTTATGTACCCCCCATCAACAACATGAAATGGGTATCATGATTGAGACAAAATGATGCTAGTATGGAACTAGATCAGGAAACGCAAACATGGAATGAAGGCTTAAGACTATTGTGACAGATATAAGATGAATGAATTCTCTTGAACACAATGGTGGCACTGAATGGAGTTGGCAACATTGACGCAAAACGAAATGGAGGTTTTGTGAAGGTATGATGAATCGAAAGGCAAGAATATTACCCAACTCAACAACCACAAAGATGAAGTAGAAGAGTGTCATGTTCAAGAAAAACTCGCCGCCATTAACAAATGGTTTACCCCGTTTTCCCAACTTCCCAACCATACTGGTCAATACCTCTTTATTTTTAACAAGATTGAGGAGGATAGCATATGCTTGATATGTAAGTTCATCCTTCGAATGAATCCCTCTAAGAATATTTCAACCTTAAAGAAGGAGTGGTTTGGTCCCATCATGATCACTGAGTCCATCAATATTTGATGTTTTTACGAGTCGAGCGAGAGTGAAAACTCGAGTTCTTTTTCATATTTAGAGAGTTTGAAAAATAGGTGCAAGAGAAAAATCCACATGTTCCTTTTTATAGGTTGTCCCTTAGGTTTGAAAAGGCAGAAAACAATACCCAAGAGAGCCTCTTACCCATGTTCAACTAAGCTATTCCTTTTTCATAGTTTGACTATCTTAGTCCGGGAAAGGGGTAAAATTATACTGATTAGATGTATTTTCATTTTATTTTATGAGTTTGAAAAGGCAAGTGCTTGAAAACCTTTTCATGTTTTGGGAGTTTGAAAAGAGCAAAAAGAGGACTCCAAGGGGTTCCTTTTTCGTATGTTTAAAGAGCCTGAAAAAGAGATAAAAGTGTACTCTTTGGTCAAAATAACATGTTTAAAGCATAAAAAAAATCGTTAGAAAATGTCAACCTGCTCAAAAAACCACAGAAATGATTAAACATACATGTTCCATAGTAAACATGAATCATGACTAGGTTAAAACATTAATTATGAACAAAATAATGAAAAAACATGACCATATATAGTAAAAAATGACTATTCATTGTTACCATTTCACATTTACCTTCAAACGTGAGAGTTTTGAGTACCTTTTCCCTTGATCTTCTATAGATGCTTGTGACCAATCCAGTGGAAAATTTTGAGTATCATCGCCTCAAGGTAGGACCTAAAACCTTTCCCTTTCTTTCAGTGGTTCCATTTTATGATTTCATGCAAAATTTCAAATTTTTTGAGGGCCCTAAGGTTCTAAAATTTTTCCCTAGGACCAATATAGACCCATATGGTTGAAATATGCATTGCACCTAAGCAGTCATACACTACAGGAGGAGGTGAAATGCTCTAGTTTTCTCTTTTGGGGTGCGCTGGATGCAAATCTAAAGTTTGTTCATTAGTTTTTTCTCAAAAAAATTTGTGTTTTTTGCATGAAAAGGATCCTAATGAATCTCTTGTTGATGTTTCCAGGGTTCATCAATAGAAAATGGCTTTCACATGGAGAGAAAGAGGACATGAGGAACATGATTTGAATGTAGCAAATGATCCTGCTGCCATCTAGGCATTAAGAAACCACAAATTACTAAAATTTTTCTGAATTCATAGTATGAGGCAACAAATGAATTTGTTGAAATACCTTGTTCATTCATGGGATGTTCAGGCACAAGCATTCAATTTTGGGGAACATATTCTTAAGATAAATGTAGAAGATATCTACTTTATGATAGGTTTGTCTATGAGAGGTTCCCTCATATCTCTCCTAGGTGGGAGAAGTGGTGGGGAGACAGTGAAATATTATATCACCACCTATTTTATACCTGAAGCCCATCCAGCAATAGATGGCAAGATCACTATAAAAGATGTGACATGGTTAGCTTTGAGAATGATCCTATTCATTATCACAAGACTGGAAGTTAGCTCAACATTACATGTAACAAGTAGATCATACACGCAATATGGGTTAGAGTGTCTAGAGCCAACACTCTTAAACTGGAGTGAGGGAGTTTTGGTCATGAAAGAATAACTGTCTAATGGAAAAGAGGGAAAAATTAAAGAAATTTGGATATGGTGCGATCTTAGTTTCCTTTGCACTAGAGTGGGTTCCATTACTTCAACCTCAATAGATTACACTCTAGACGATCGATCTGAGGGTTCCATGGATGAGGAGGTGGATAGATCACATGTCCTGACATGCAGGACTGTCAACAATCAACTTCTCACCAACCTTCTTCAGATGGCTACACAAATAGTCTATTATCATCAATGATTATCCTTACGCAGGAATGGATTTATCCATCGTGTAGAGGAACGATAACAAGAGGGAGGAGTAGAACCATCATGGATCGCTATAGTAGGATGAGATATGCTACGAGATCCTAATGTAGCAGAGCTCCTATGAGAGGTAGAGTACCACATGGAAGGGTTGACACATGAGGTTGATGAAACTAGGGTTGACCAGATTCCACTTGCGACTGTAGAGATACACTATAGGAGTGCCTAGTCGCATTGGTCAACTATTACGCAAGATGGCCCATGCAGTGTCTTTCTATCATGAGAACCTTTGATTTGCATACTTAGATCTTCACATGTAGTGTTTTATATGGACGATGTATGCCATATGTGTCTCGGGCACAAGATTTTGTAAAACCAAACTTTATATATATAATATATATATATATTATATATATATATATATATATATATATATATATATAATATATATATATATATATATATATATATATAATATATATAGATATATATATATTCATTCATTTAAAGTTTTTGTGTTTCCTTTGTAATTTAAATATGATGTGATGTGAATTGAAAATTAATTACATTCATTGCAAATGTCTATCTAAAATAGGATTAGCTAAGGCATCTGTTAATGTGTTTAGATTCTAGAAATTTGTTCATATTGTATGAAATCGAAATGTCTTTCTAGAAGGCGAACTCTTAAAACCATGCATAAGATGGTGGAACTTCTAGTTGAATAGACACTAGCAAGTTGTAGTACTATGAGATGTGAGTCAAATATGACAACTAAACAGTGGATACCATGTGCAATAGCATGAGACAGTAGCCCAACCACTACACTATACTCAACAATGTTGTTGGTGGAGTGACCAATACAAATCCCTTGCAGACTCACTAGCTTTCCATTCGGAACAAAGATAGCCCATGCTACAGAAGATAAGTTCTGAGAACTATGAATGACACCATTAGCATAACTGATAAATGTTTCAAGAGATACTGACATCTGCAAGCCAAACATAAAAGGGGAATCAACAAAAACCTTGTGAAACTATGAAAAGACACACTACAAACACACTAAACACACCTATAGACAATATGTACACAATCAAACTACACTTGAGACCAATCATAGTATTTTTTGAGGTACAACCCATTTCTAGGTTGTGCCAAGGGAATTCCATCAAAATCTACTAACTCGTAGGCCCCTTTTGCAAGGAATCACTTGCAAATATATATACCGAACCACATGGGTTGAAACTTTCCTAAATATAACTTATCTGAATCCTGGTCATATAGAAGAACAAGGTATCCTTCTGAGAAGACACAAGGCTTGAAATTTTTATCATATTGCTCCTTGATGTGTCTTTTATGAGCTTCATTATCTATAGTAGCATCGCGTTGGCTTTTACCTACATGAGTCAAATGTAAAAGACGTTCCTCCTCTATGGAAGTGGTAGGAAAAAGTTTGATAGATAGTTTCAATTATGTTATTGTGCATTCAATTGGGAGGATAACTTCTAGGACATATAATAACAGGTGTAAATCTATTAGCAGTCCTGACTAAGGTTTGGTATGCCCACAAAGCAGCATAAAGAAGAAAATTCCAGTCCGATTTATGGACCCCTACCATGTGTTGAAGCATTGTCTTAAGAAATTTGTTGATAGCCTCAACCTATCCATTAGCCTAAAGATAATAGGGAGTGCAAATTTCATGGGAAGGTACCATCTTATTAGTTAATTTTGTCATAATATGATTCCATAAATGCTTTCCGTGATTCGTAACTTTCTTGTGGAACAGAAAATCGTACGATGACGTGGTTGAAAAATAAGTATGTAGTTGTTTCATTCGTGTTGTTAAATGTAGGCATCACTTCGGCCCATTTAGTAAAGTAATCAACTACAACAATAATATAACCATTTCCCCTAGACGAGTGAGGGTTACATGTCATAAAGTTGATACCTCATTTCAGAAAAGGACCAACAATGATAACGGGATGCAATGGAGCAGGCAAAGTACAAGCCTTATGATAATATATTTGGCACACATGATACTTCTCGATGGCGAGGATATAATCACAAATGATCTAGGCCATAAGTAATCAATGTGTAAAATTTTCAAGGTGGCTGCATTACCAGATAAATGAAGTCACATTCATTGAGGTCTTTGTCGGCCTCCTCAAGTGTGAGGCACCTTCGTAAAATCGTATT
Organism: Pinus taeda; assembly: GCA_000404065.3. Classification (NCBI taxonomy): domain Eukaryota; kingdom Viridiplantae; phylum Streptophyta; class Pinopsida; order Pinales; family Pinaceae; genus Pinus; species Pinus taeda. Next base: position 44,172 of record APFE031446876.1, on the reverse strand, counting down.
GATACCACGATGGTAAAGGGTGTCGCCGATAATGATGTAATTTAGGGATTGGTAATGAATACATCGTTGTTCAGATCAAGAGGTATCAGATGAGAAAGTATGGGTTTGGAGATAAATTAGGAAATCTCCATAGCACGGGTTAGATGATGAGATCAAAAACAATGACTCATTGGGAATAGAATATTCAGATGTAGATTCTTAATCAGGGGAAGGAATATCAAACATTAGTTCCATGAAAACTAGGGATTTCTTTGACTTGGATTTGATGAACTCTAGGTAAAATTATTGTAAAATGACAAGCCATTTCAAGTACTTTCCCCCTAGCAATTGACGTGGAAAAATTTATGTCATCAAGTTGCAATCCGAAATGACCCTATCTTTCCAAAGAAAGATCTAATGGTGAAGCCTTGGACATCTTGAATGACTGCAAAACTAACTTTTCTACATGGGAGTATTAGATCTCGGTATTGTTAATATTATGACTCAGATAATAAATGAGATGTTCAGCCTCTAAATCATATTCTTGGACCAATATCATTAGTATAGTAGAAATGGTAACAACAAGATACAAGAAGTAGTTGCACTAATAATGAGGGGGATATAGAGGAGATGCCCAAAACGATACATATTTTAGGGCATCAAACGATTTTTGAGTCATGTCCTCCCAATGGAAGGGAATCCCTTTTTTAAGCAAGTGAGTGAATCCTTTGGTCAACTCAGTGTAATTAGGGACAAATCGTCATAGGAAGTTAGCTTTCCCTTGGATTTATTGAAGCTGAACAAGTGAAGAAGGTGTAGTCAAATCAAGGATCTCATGTACTTTCAATGGATTGATACGAATTCCTTGTTTTGATATGAAAAAACACATAAGTCAACCAGAAATAACACAAAACACACATTTGTGTGGGTTAAGTTGAATATTATAATTTCTACAACGAAGGAAAATAGATCGAAGATGCATCGGTTGACCAACCCAATCTTTGGAGTGAGCAGGGACTTCCTCCAAATATGGTTGAAATATGTGTTTAATATCATGAGAAGAATAATCCATGGCAGGTTGAAATGTGGCCCCAAAATTCTTTAAACTGAATGGGAGTTTCCTATAGGAAAAAGTTCCCTAAGGATAGATAAAATAAGTTTTAGGTTGATTTGTCAAGATAATTTTGATTTGATTATAGCATGAAAATCCATCCATAAGAGAATATATTTTGCAGCCAGAGCAGTCATCAAAAATATGGTTAATAAATGAGGTGGGATAATTTTCCTTTGGACATGCATGATTTACATCCCAATAATCAACGCACACTTGAATGGTTCCCTATTTCTTCATTACAGGAACTACATTAAACACCCAATCAGTTAAAGGAATGAGGTATATAAAACTAGCTTGAAGAATCTTTTCAACTTCAGCCTTAATGCCAACAACCTTCTTGGGATGGATCATACAGAGGCACTGCCAGAATGGTTTTGCATCAGGATACATCTTAATTTCATGTAAAACCATATTTGGGTTGATACCTGGCATATCCTCATAGGTCCATGCAAATACATCTTGGAACTTATGAAAAAGGGCTCAATAAGTATCAATCTCGGATGGAGAAAAAGATGCTCCAATGTGCATATTTTCAACAACACTTGGCTTAGCAGAAATATCAAGAGGTTTCATCTCATCCATATTCGAAAGGTTATTTTCTAAATAAACCTCATGAATAGACACAAAATTCGTAAAATTTTTAATAGAATTGGGCGAGTATACATCACTGAGACTATCTTTAATGGAATCAGGTAAGGAGGAATGATGGTGATGTTCATCCCACAACGCATTGTCATACATCATGATCTACATGATTCTTTCATGAGTAGGTAATACAGGTGAGAAATGATTAGAAGACATACCATAATATACTAGTGTATTTACCCAATTAAGTGAATCAAAGGAAGAAACTGCACAAGTTGAATAAATGGCTTCATAATCTAGCTCAATGGGGCTTAGCAACATTTGGTCACCAAAATTTTTGATGTTATTTTCATATGGTACAATCCATGGATCAACTAGGATTGTAGAATATGATATCATGTTGATATAATCTACTGAAGATGAGTAATTGGGAAGGAGAGCAGAAGGGAATGAAAAGGTTTCCATAGGTGAAGAATCCTTCAATAGTCTAACTCCGACATGCTGATATGACTATAGAGTTTCCCCTACAAGAGGGATACTTCCAGTAACATGTGAATCAAAGGCAAAAAATGTGATTTGGTTTATCGTTGGAATCCAACCATTATAAGGAAAGTAGTTCGAGATGACAATATGCATGGCATAAACCCATGTACACCTCAATAGAAGATTGTAATCAAGAGTTCCATCAATAACTCCAACTTCTATCGACACAATATTTACCCCTAATTCAACTTCCAGGGAGTTCAAAATCCCACATGGTTTGTATGTTCTCCCGTCAAAGGTTTTTATTGTGGTAGGTGACTGGCTCAGTTGAGGAGAACCAATCTCCTTCCAGCAAGACATGGACATAATGCAAGTTGAGGCTTCCTCATCCATGATAGAACCATGAATATTATTACCATGGATGACGACTTGGATTATCAAAGCTAATTGAGCTAGAAGCTGAGGGGTATAATTTTCATGGGAGAAAACAAGAAGGTTGGAATATTATGGATCCACACATTTGATCATTAAAAGTAAAGCCTTCTTTTGGGCAAGGTAGTTTTGCAACACCTCAAGGGTTGACATAGCCGATGGAGGCTGAGCCAAGTCTTGAAATACGTTATAATTGTGAGTGGCTCTTGAACAAGGGTTGAAATAATAATTATTAATAGCGCCCTTCGAAGGTTTAATAGTCAATTCGGTAGGAATCAATGGTAGAGTGGGCTTTGATGAGGATGGTACCGAACTAGTAGGTTGATCAGTAGACTGACCATTCGATTGATTCACATTATGATAATCCTTGTTATGAGTATCTAATAAAACATCAGATCTAGGATTTGAGGAGGAAAGCATCAAAATCATGTTAGAGGAAGGTGGGTCCTGGGAAACCATATGAGCCTCTTGATTAGGAGGCAAGTCAGTCAACAATGTAGGAGAAGTAGAGGACTTAAGAAATTGATTCACTTCAGTGCAATGAGGACAGTCACATGTAAAGTCTTCCTCGTTGCAAAACAAGGATATGAAGTCTTTCATTTCTCAACAGAAGACTAATTTTCTTGTTTATCCTGATGGATACCTATACCAATAGGTTTCATATTTCATGATTGGCAAATTCAAATGCCAAATATGCTCTGCTTTTCTGGTACAAAGATCCCATATTTTCAAGAAAAGGAAAGGTGTGTACATGCCTACATATCTATTTAATTTTGATGGATGGTCCAACAGTCTAATCTGGATCATGCCATGTTTCAATTTTTGTTGTAGAATAGAGAAAGAAATCTGTCCAAACTGTTTAATCTTGGCATATCAGTAGTTAGGCAGAGAAGCTAAGGTTCCCAACTGCTTAATCCGGGCCTTGGAAGAAATAAGGGTAGTGCTAGATAGGAAATCAAAGGAAAAAGCCAATGGAAAAGAAAAGGCACATAAAGGGTCTGCAAGTCCAAGTGCACCCTCCAAGAAGAAACAAAAATGCTAGGCAAAATATTTGGGTAGGTAGATGGGGTTGCAGAAGTGGTGTTCCTTCCAAGCTGCATTTTCCTAATCAAATACAAGGAAAACAACATAAGGGAGCATGTCTAACTTCCCTTTTCCCTTTATTTATCACTCATTACTAACATCCCTTCACCAGTTGAGATTATGAAAGAATTCAAGGTTTTATGTTGGTCCTCATTGCCTTTAGAAGCCACATTTCTTGTGCAGAGTTCTTTTCATTTTGATCTACTCTTTAAACTAAGTTGTTTTCAAGAAAACTTAGTAATATTACTCCTCATTCACCCTCTCCCTCCATATTAACCTCTAACTTTTATTATCTAACTCCCTATGTTACCCTTTCCCTACTATTATAATACCAAGGTGTATAAATCCTAGGCATTCTATAAATAACCCCCCCCTTGGCATTATAGCCATATGTTTCACCACTAGGGAATCAAATTGACATCTGGTCAGTTTGAGAACCCAGCCCTAACCTCTTGTCTCCCCCAGAACTCATTTGCCTATTCAATCCTTCACTTTGCCTAAAGAAACCTTGGAAAAACCCTTTGCACCCTTCTAACCCACCCAAAAGGAAAAAATACCCCGAAAACCCATTTTGTTTGCCTTATCCTAAGTTTGGAGGCCTTTGTGAGCTTTATATATGAAAAACCCATTTATCCAAAGTTCCGAGGCATATGCGCTTTTATATGAAATTTCATAAAAAACCCATTTCGTCCTAAGTTTGGTGATATGCGCACCTTTATGAAAATACATTGGAAAATCATGCAATACACAAATATTTCCAAAGTCCCGCCCGGGCACGAATCCCATCAAAAAATCATTTTTTAATCCCCGCCCGCTACCATATCCTCAGTGCAGATCATTGGCCCGACGACCGTTCGATCAAACTCTTTCCATCCGACGGCTGACGCGGATATCGGACCGGCCCCAACGTCTGAAGGATATCGTCCGATATCTGTCAGACGCTGACGTCAGGCCGGGTCCATGCGTCGCCCCCAAATTTTATCGGAGCCCCCTCTGACAGATTCCTTTCCGTAGCATAAGCTGCCCAATATTGCACCACCTGTCTGCCAGCGTCAGCGCCGCCTCACTGCCTGCATCAGCGCCGCGTCCGCAACCCCCGTCTACCATTACTCCACCTGTCTGCCACCTCACCACCCCTGTGGACCAGTCATAGGCCGCCACGTCACCTGATGACATCATGCTGACGTCATCCGACCCTGACCCACCTAGTGACGTCATGCTGACGTCAGCCAAAAAAGGCACGAATGACCCAAAAAAGCCATATTTTGTCAAAATTTGAGTTCTTTTTGCACTTTTGCAAAAAATGATTCTTGCGCCCTCTGCATGCATTTTACGACCAATTGCACCAACCTGCTCAAAATCAATCAGAGGACCTTCAGCGCGCCTACCCACCAGCATTGGTGACCCGACCCATCGATTCACCACGTATTTCTCCCTGCAAGTTCTCTCTAAGCCTGGTTTTTGTCTGTAATAACAAAAAGCTCACTTATAGCACTATAAACACATAATTCACCAGAGAAATCTTTGCACTTAGCCCCCATTTGAAATTCTAGCGGTCGAAATTCATCAGTCGAGCTTGTTGGGACCAAACTTTCATTGAAAACCTGCATTTTTCGTTCGCGCAGTCGTGAACTGAAACCCGGAACCTACATTCAATTGTTGAGGAAGGTCTGTTAAAGAAAAATTTACCTTCCTAAGGGACTGAAACAATATTTCAATTGCTGTAAACTCACCCTGTTACCCTTCATTTCTCAATTACCTCTTCACTCAGACAGTGTTCTTTCCTATTTTTCAGTCAAAGAAACAGAAGTCGATATACAAAATAGAATCCAAGTAATCATGGAGACTCCAGTTTCACCTCTGGCCCTCAATGTTGCCCCTTTGAATGCCCCTCGGAGAGAGCTGGAGTGGTAGGATTTGGCAGACTTGGACTACCAAATCTCAAAGGACTCCTCAGCACACAGCAAGTTCCACCTCCACCTGCTGAATGAGCTTAAGATCAAACATGTGGATGGGACAGACATATTAGGCATTTGGGATTCCTTCCTCCCAATTTTCAGGCTCCCTCAGGTCAACCAATTCCCTGACCCGATTCATCTGTGTGCTGTCTGCTATGACCCCATTCAAAGAGCTGTGCTTGACCCTTCAGGCTCAGTTGTATTCTACATGACCCCTGAGGCCATTAGAGAGATGCTACAGTTCAAAACTTAGAAGAAATTGGTTCCCTTGTCTCTATTGGATCTAATAAACCAAGGGGCTAAGATGCTGACAGATGCACAAATCATAAAGCTCAACTAGTTATTTATTAAAAACTCTGACATTGTGCTGTACCCTCCTATTTTTGATGGCTACCTCAATCAACTGGGTATAGATCTTGTAGATATGATCAGTTCCATCTTGGGGTACAAATCAGTTGAATTTATTGATGAAACTGTACTGGTGATGATGACTATGTTTTACCCTGGCACGAGTCCAATCTATTATGACTATGCCACATACATATCAGATAAGATGCATGAGCAGTTTTTGAACCTGTCACGAGTGAAGGTATTCAGATACACCTCCTACATCTACCACCTGATTCTATATTATCAGCATGAGAAGTTCTACTTCATTGTCAAGAGAACAGATGCACAAGGCAATCCATGGTCAGTAGTGTACTGGACCTCAGTATTTCATTGCAAAACCTACTCTCTGTACACTTATTATGAATTCATAGACCTTTTCATTCACCCGGCCATGTCCTTGTTCCTAAGCTCGCCTCCTCCAAGACTGACTGATGAGATGCAGAGAATCCTGCAGTTATCTAAAGTGTATAGCATTGGGGATTGGTACTTTTACCAAAACTACACCGTAATCAGAATATATGGGTGTGAGTTACCCCCATACAGATTGCCCAAATATGTGCCCATGAGACTATTTTCCCTAGAATACTTCAGGCAATTTGGGAATGCTGATATGGTACACTTCGCAGGCAAGGGCAAGAAGGCACAGATGAAGGTGAAAAATCAATTGGGCCACCTTGTTTTGAACAAAAGGGAATGCTGGAAAGAAACTGATAGAAAGCTAGAAAGCCTTGGCCTGAAGACCAGTTTCCTCTGGAAACCCTATGACCCAAATCACTCCATATCATTCAGAAGGCTCAAATATAAGCTCTCTAGTTATGACCACGTAAGTTTGCCCCACACTGAAAAATATGCTAATCAACCAAAATGGAAAAGGGGTACATTGGACGAACCGATCACACAAGAAGAACTGAATGAGAGAGCAAGGAGACATCTTCTGAAATTAGCTAACTTGGAACTTCCTTCACAGGTATTCTCTCTGCCAAGGCCTCGAGCAGGAGAATTTGCCTCATCCTCTACAGCGCATCAACAGGCAGTCCAAACTACAAACCAAGCTAAGAGCAAAGGCAAGGAGAAGGAGATGGAATAGGAACAGGTACAGTAGGGACAGGTTCAGCCACCCCAACAGGTACAACAGCAAAAGGACCAGCCAGGGCAGGGGGAATAGACAGCAAAGGCCCTAATGGCCACACAGCAACAGCCAACACAAATGGCACCTCCTAGGCAAGACTCAAGGATTGACTCTTCTGTCCTCCAAACCCCTCAAAGGGAGGACGTGAATAGAAAAAGAGACAGAGAGACTCCCCTTACTGCATCACCAACCCAAGGGGAGAAGAGGCAAAGGCTAAATCCTTTCTGAGAAGAAGAAATGCCAATGGGGCAGACTTCGGATACAGCCCTGCCCAACATGGAGGCCTCAGCTAGCTCCTTCCAACAGGAGCAAGATAGGGCAGCAGGAGGAGAAGTTAGCTCCTCAGGTCAAAGAAGGGAAGGTGAGAAAAGCATTAAGCAGCAGTTTAAGGACATTAAAAGCAGAAATGAACCTTTAAGGCTACAATTATATAATCATCTATTGAAAATGCACCCCACGAACCAGCAAAGACTCATGTCTGCATATGATGCACATGAGGGTAAAATTATTATGAGCCATTTTACACCAGCAGTGCAGCAACCACAGTCAGCTGCAGATTATATCAGGACCAACCTGGAGGTCCTGTCCAAAGACATCCACCCAATGGATCAAATAGAATTGTACAAACAAACGGGTGAGATGGTGTATGCCACATTGGCAGATAAAACCTTGGTGAACTATAGGCTGCAAAATAGCCTGAATAACACCACTGCACCACTTGAGCTGGAAAGGGCTTCCTCTCAAGCTAAAGACAATAGGATCAAAGCTCTAGAGGAAATCATAATAGAGCTTGGACATGATCCTAAAGATGTCAAGGTAGTACAAGAGATTCTGAAGCTGAGGGATGCTGACATGGCAGCATTGAGAAAAATGTTGAAGATCCTAGCAACTCTTTATCCTCAAACAGAAGAGATTGCCCAGATCAAGCAAGATAAGGATGCAGCTACTATGCTGATGACATTATATAAAGAGCTCATCCACACCCAAGAGAAGCTGCAGGAATCAGAGGCTACCCTGCAGGCAGCATTACAGCAAAAGGAGGCAGGACAAACCTTACAACCTCCTCCAGAAACAATAAATCTTGAGGAAATACCTCAAACCACTGCCCCTCCCAGCCAGCAGATACAATAGGCAGCACCATCCACCTCAGCACCAACAACAGAGCAGGCTGAAAGCCTTGACATGCAAAAGCTAAGGAATGAAATTCAAGTCTTCGAGTCTCAGATGTCAGAGCTAAATCAAACCAAGGTCAGTCTGGCAAAAATAAATGAGAAATATGACAAGTCCAAGCAGAATGTCGCTGAAAGAGAGAGGGAGGTAAAGGCTCTTAAGAAAAGAATAACTGAGCTAGAAGAAGAGCTCACATTAGACAAAGTGACATCTGAACTTAAGAGGGTCCTGTGGGCCAATATTGGCCAATCCATCACAGACCAATGGGAGTACATTGAAGCCATCCATGAACAAATAACACTCATTGGAAAAGCACACAGAGTGATCCAACGTGCAAGGGCATCTCTAGGAGATATGCCTGAGATTGCCACTAAAATGATAAATGTGCTGAATTACAGAACAAGCTCCCAGCTCATCAAAATGGGAATTGGCAACAAGACTGAGGCTATCTCACTGATCAAAAGGGTCCCGACATTAAGAAACCTGATTCAGACCCTGGAAAGAAGAACCCAGGATATGCAAGAAGATATCAACAAATTCCAGAACAGGTTCTTGGCATTGCAAAACAGGGGTCTACCCAGCCTGCTGGAGCCATCAGGAAAGTTTCTCTCACATGAAAAATATGCTAAGAGAGTGAACACTTTTGCTGGAAATCAAATTTCAAAGACAACTAGTACATCAGCACAAACAGGACCAACAACTGGACAAACCCTCTTCAACAGGGTGGAAAGTTTATTTTTTATTATGAATGAAATCACACATTTGTTTGATGAGCCTCCCCATTTTTACAAATACACAGAGGCAGATGAGACCATGGGGTCAATTTTGAGGCATCAATTGCCTACACAAGATGTATGGGATAATTTGATACAATTACTGTTAAATCAAAGTCAGTAATTATGTTATTTCTTTTTGAAAATATTTAAGTTTTCATACAGAGGAATATAAAGATAGAACAACAGGTATGTAGAAAGAGGTTGAGCCAACTCAGCACAAGTATTAGGCCACCACAGCAGCACTAGCAATCACAGGTGACAGGGCCGAGAAACTACAGGAGGACAGAGCTGCACAGACACGTCATTCAGCAGTTATAACAAAGCGCTCAACCGACTCTGTGAGCTCCAAAGGTCAAATTGTTCTGACAGGAGTTAATAGCCTTTAATGTTTTATTAAAGATTGTAATAACTTCTCATCTACTACTCCTGTACGAGTTAAAGTAGATATTTATCTCTCAGATGACTCAATGCCTGAGATATTTTTGTATGAGACTGCTATATTTTCCCCCTCGCATTTTGTTAGTAGGGGTTGGACATTAGATGTAATAGATTGCTCATATCTATTCTACTCTTCTTTTATTGTAATTCTCAGAGAAGTAATACAAAGGATGATAGAATTTCCAAAGCTCTGTGTTGTTTGATGTTCTGCTGGTGTTTAGCTGAAAGTTGTAGGATTCCTGCGTATCTCATGACACAATAAGTTTCTCTTGTAACTCTTTGTTATGTATTTGTCATCTTTCATATCTCTTTCATGTTTCCAATGTTTAGAGAGTTAATAGCAAGGAAAAAGAATAGTTCCAGGATTTAATCAAAGATTACCCTGAACTCAATCTGAGCTGTTTTAAAATATCTTTTCTTCAGTTATAGTAATGAAAGCGTAATTCTTAATTGCTACCCTTTCACACTATATCATCACAGTGATTTATTGTTTCAGGAATTCAGGTTTTGCTCCTGAGGAATACATCCCTTTCTCACATCCCAGCTTAGTGAAAAATTCTTAATTGCTTTTCACTGGTTGTTTACACTCCATAATCACAATTTAAAATTTGTTTCATGAAATATCTAAATGGCCCTGTAACTCCAGCTGCATCAATCTCAGGATTTCAAGAAACCAACAGCCACAGACTCCATTGCCCAATGGAATAATTTTACATGCAGAAAGTACACTTTAAAGTTTCAGAAAGACATCCTCCCAACCAAACATAAACCAAAACCTAAAATTCCTAACTAGCCTAAAATTTCCATAGAACAGAGACAAACCTTAAAGAGAGAGCCCTCTCTGACTACAGCTAGGCTAGAAGCTGTAATCCAAAGATTGGTTAGTGGTTACCCCGACCGTATTCCCTTGGTATTCATAGGGAACAACTTGGGTGTTAACATAAATGGTGACTCCATTGGGGACCTCTTCAGGATTTAGAAAATACTGTATGTCTGCTAAAATTACACTTAAAATCTGAATATCAGTCAAGAATCCTTCAAAGCTGTTTCTGTACCAACACCTACAGCCTCAAGGAAGAGTTGATTCAGCTAATCTTTTTACTCACGTTGAGATACATACAGCCTTTCAAAATCCTGTCCAGTCCTTGCTATACAAATTTCTCCTAAAAAACTCAAAAAGACCAGCTCAGAAACTGGCTCCCAAGAAGAATCTTCGGTACACTAGGGCGAATCCTGACCCAAACCCTCCTACTGTCTTTCAAAATCCTAATACAATCCCTAAAATTATCAAGAAGCAGCAAGGGCCAGATAAGCTTACTGACTTAAGTCCAGAGACAGTTTATACCAACCCCATTTCGACTCCAATAAAGGTCCTTTTTCGGTCCACCCCTAATTCCCCTAGTTCTCCATCCACATCTCAAAGCCCCCCTCCCACATCCTCATCCCCCACACATACCCCCTTGACCAACACTCTAGGTTCTTCCATACCTAGTACCCCTGTGGTACCCATTGTTCCTTTTATCCCAGTTGTCCCTGTCAATCCCCCAAACCTTGTGAATATGGCTATGAGATATGCACCTCTGCAATTGCCTGCTAATCCTATAGCTCTACCTCAGGATTACCAAGCCAAAATTTCATATTTTGACTCCACTAGCCCTTACTCTGCTATTCAGCATGCCAAGAGAATGCAGGATCATTTTGAGAACTATGAGATAGATGATGAGAGTGTGAGGATGAGAATTTTTATCCAAAGCTTAACAGGTGATGTCCGAACTTGGTTCAGGTCACTTCCTGCGAATACCATCACAACCCCTGATAAGCTTTACCAAGCCTTCACCAACAGATGGGAGAAAAAGAAGGACCCTTTACATATACTTGGTGAATATGACATGATTAAGAGAGGTCCTCAAGAAACAGTTCTAGAGTACTGTGCCAGGTTCAATAATGTATACAATGCAATACCCCAAAACTTAAGACCTCCTCCTGATTTGGCCTTATACAAATTCCTTGATGGATTTGACCCTGATATGGCTTATCAATTAAAAGAAAGAGCCCCTCAAACCCTTGAAGAAGCACAAAAGGTTGCTGCCACAGTTGAGGCAAACCTAATTGCTAAGAGGAACAGGGAAATATTGGAAAAAAGAGTTGCCTTTAAAGAGGAACCCTCAGCGTTTGACCAGAAATTGGATGCAATAATCTCTGGTATGAAGAGGTTGGGTGATAGAGTGGAATCTGTGGAAAGAAAGTCATCATGGGAAGCACCACAAAATAGCCCTAACCGAAATCCAAACTTTAGGAGAAATCAAAACCCAAATGTGGGCAAGGCCAATACTGATCCAGAAATAAGACCTCCATTTCAGGAAAACTATGCTGAAACATCCAGTTCAGATGAACAAGTGGATGATACCCATATCCACCTAATGGGCCTTGATGATGAGCACCAAGTCTTCCTAAGTCAAGAAGATCATGAAGATGAAGACAGTAAACAATTCCAAACCAAGTCAGGTGAGTCATTTGACTTCAAATAAGGCTATGACACAGTTGTTTATGAAGTTCATAAACAGTACAAACTAAGAAGTAGGACTGTAAACATAACACAACCTGGAACAACAAAAGATAGACTGCAGCCCAAGAGTGCCATAGTAACAGAACCAATGAATACAACTGATTCACTCACAAAGGAAGTAACTATTGAAGAAGTTACTGAACAAACACAGAAGCCACTAGCTGCACCATCTGTACAGCCTAATCCAAGTAAAAAGCCTCAAGAGATGAATGAAAAACACAAGCCCCAAGATCGATACAAGGATCAAGAAGAAACCTTACTAAATAAAGAAAAGGTGATCACCCACAACACTAAGGTTCAATCTGAGAAACCTTTTGACTTGGAAGCTGAAATTGGCAAACTGAAAATAGCCATTCCTCTTGCAGAGCTAGCCAGGCATGACATCTATAAACAACAGATTGAGAAGTCCCTCCAAATCACTCAAAACAAAGACAATGTCAATGTGTTGGATGACACCACTGAATTGCTGTTTGGTCTAGAGGTTGATGGGAAAACAGCAGGCACATGGATATTACCGTTTTATGTTAGCTTGCATATCCATGACAAGATATTACCCAATGCAATGTTTGACTCAGGGGCTTCTCATAACCTGATGCCCAAATCAGTCATGGAAAGGCTGAATCTAGATATTACTAGGCCATATAAGGATCTATTCTCATTTGATTCCAGCCAAGTTAAATGTCTAGGCCTGATAAAAGACTTATGTGTATCCCTGGTCCAATACCCAAATAAAACAATCTTGATGGATGTTGTTTTTGTTGATATCCCACCCAAATACAGAATGTTAATGTCAAGATCATGGAGGGATAAACTTCAAGGGTCCCTTCAATTGGACATGTCATATGCCACAATCACAGTCTTTGGTCAACCCAAGAGACTATATAGAGAGTCACTCATGAAATACATAGTCAGCACTGTAGAGAAGCCTCAAAACTTCCCCATATATGCTGTCCATTCTGACATAGACTCATATATCCTGTTCAATGACAATACAAGTCACACAAATAATGAAGAAATCTAGATAATCAAACCAGATCAGCATATCAATGAAGGAAATCCCGACACAGAAACATTGGTTGGGTCAAAAGATGGAAGTGTTCAAGAGGACAAATCAAGTGATGTTGAAAACAAAACACTTAAACAAGATCAGGAGTCTAATAAACAAACTGCTCCTCTAGAAACAAAGCTGATCCACCAAATGAGAAGACTGTCCTAGAAGTCAAACTAAATGAACAACCTAAACTTCAACTCACAAGTCCAGACCACAGAGATATTATTCAACCCCCCCTAGAACAGGAGATCCTATGGTTCCTAGAATTTGATGGATCAGTTAACAAATTAGGGGCAGGGGCTGGAGTGTGGGTGCATAACAAACAAAACAGCCATGCCGAGGGCCGAGCCTATAGACTAAACTTCAGGTGCACTAACAACATGGCTGAGTATGAAGCTCTCATACTAGGCCTCAAGTTAGTACAATCCCTACAAGCCATGAAAGTGTCAATCTTAGGAAACTCAGACCTAGTTATCCAACAAGTGAAAGGAAACTTTGTCACTAATGACAAAAGACTGAGGTCCTATAGATCTGCAGCTACTGAGCTACTAAAGTCCTTCACTGAATTCTAGATTGCCAAAATTCCTAGGGCTCAGAACCTTCATGCTCATAGTTTAGCCACATTTGCAAGTACCTGTAAGCTGCCTTTTGAGCCCCATCACTGTTTCACAGTCGAAGTAAAACACAGACCATCTGTCCCAAACAATGTTAAGGACTGGCAGGTGTTTGATGGTGACACACAAATCAACAATTTCTTGACTTTGCAGGAAGAGTTCTCAGGTCTTAACATTGACGCTGAGACAACAAGTCAATCACAAAGACCTGAGACAACAAGTCAATCACAAATACATGGTAAACACAACAACCAAGCAATGTCAGCCAAAACAGCTAATCAAATGCCACATCCTACAATATTCAACAAGCACAACATACAAGAAATCCAACAAATTAAGTATGAGGAGATAGCTGACTATGAAACTGAAGTGATACAATTAAAGGACAATTTTCTTCCAATAGGCTTAGCTCCTTTAGAAGACATTTTTGACTCCAATGATGTTCCCAATAAACGAAAATTGCAGCCCCTCAACACTACCATAGAAGAACATAACATTGGGACGGTTAAACAACCCAAAATCATAAAACTATCTACTGCATTACCTCCTAACCAAAAGCCTAAATACATTGACCTTTTTAAAGAATTTCAGGATGTATTTGCATGGAGTTATGAGGATCTAAAATCCTATGACACCTCTGTAATACAACACACTATCCCACTTAAGCCAGATCAAAATCCCTTTAAATAGAAGTTGAGGAGAATCAATCCTATGCTCCTCCCAGCAATGGAACAAGAGGTACAAAAAATGTTTAAAGCAGGCATTATAACACCAATCAGATTTTCTGATTGGATTTCAAATTTAGTCCCCACAAGAAAGAAGACTGGTGAGATAAGGCTCTGTGTTGATTTAAGAAACCTCAACCAAGTATCCTTGAAAGACAATTATCCCTTATCCAAGATGGATCACATCCTACAGAGAGTAGTGGGGGCCTCAAGGATTTCCTTACTTGATAGGTTCTCAGGCTTCAACCAGATCTTAGTCCATCCTGATGATCAGGACAAAACTGCATTTACAACCCCATGGGGAACCTTTAAATATGTTAAAATGTCGTTTGGTTTGAAGAATGCAGGGGCTACATTCCAAAGAGAAGTGGACATTGCTTTTTCTAAAGAGATTCATGACTTTCTTGTCATTTATTTAGATGATCTCACACCTTTCTCCAAATCTGACCAAGACCACTTGAAACATCTAAGGCAAATATTCACAACTTGTAGGAAATATGGAATTTCCTTAAACCCTAAAAAATCCTTGTTTGGTTTGGAGGAAGGTAAACTGCTGGGTCACATTATTTCCAAAGATGGCATCAGAATTGACCCAGACAGAATCCAGGCCATCTTACAAATGCCTCATCCAAGAAATATAAAGGAATTACAAGCCTTTTTGGGAAAAATCAACTTTCTAAGGAGATTTATCCCAAATCTGACTGAGCTGAGCAGATTGCTTAATAACATGCTTAAAAAGGATTCAAAAGTAAAATGGAAAGTAGAAGCAAATCAAGCTTTTGAAGGCATCAAGTTTTCCCTCACTCAAACCCAGTCTTAACCAACCCTCAATTTGATAGGGAGTTTATCATATTTTCCTTTGCTTCCCAACACACAGTTGCTGCAGTTTTACTACAGAAAGATGACCAAGGAAATGAGAAACCCATTGATTTCTTTAGTAAAGCTCTTAGAGATGCACCCCTCAAGTATCAGATCATGGAAAAACAAGCATATGCTTTGGTTAAAGCTATTAAGGACTTTAGGATCTACATCCTATATTCCCATGTAATAGCCTATGTACCTAGCCCAATTGTTAAAGATATACTTACTCAAGAGAACTTGGAGGGTGGAAGAGGAAAATGGATTACAAACATTCTAGAATTTGATATTGAAATAAAACCTACAAAACTTATAAAAGGGCAGGGTTTGGCCAAATTAATGTTTGAAACAAATTTCCAAGCCCTGGACATCAACCAACTGGACAGTGAACCGGAGCTGGCGACTCCAAAGATCAATGTAGCCTTTGAACAATCTCCCCCTGGTATTCTGATATTTTTTATGTGTTACAAAACCTGTGTGCTCCCCCAGGGCTGTCCAGAACTAAATGTAGGTTCTTAAAAATGAAAGATTTAAAATTTTGTGTTATGGATAGAAATCTCCTCTGGAAAAACCATGAGGGTATCCTATTAAATTTTTTAATTGAAAATGAAGCTAATAAGATCATGGAAGAATTTCATGCAAGTGATTGTGGTGGACATTTGTATTGGAAGTCCATTGTGGACAAGATATTGAGAGCTGGGTACTATTGGCCTACTGTTTTCTCTGATGTCAAGAAATTTACCACTACATGTCATAAATGTCAAGTGTTTGAAGGAAAGAGACAGTTACTCCCACTACCTCTAAGGCCTATTACAACAGAGAGACCATTTCAGCAATGAGGCTTGGATTTCATTGGAGAAATTAACCCCTCATCTTCAGGCCAACATACATGGATTCTAACAGCTACAGACTACTTCACAAAATGGATTGAGGCAATCCCATGCAAACAAGCAAATGACTCCACTATCATTTAGTTTCTTAAGACCAATATCCTTGCTAGATTTGGATGTCCTAACAAGATAATAACAGACAACGCTGCTGCTTTCAGATCTAAGAAGATGGTCAGCTTCTGTCACAAATTCCACATTACTTTGGGCCATTCTACTGCATATTATCCCCAAGGAAATGGCCTTGCAGAATCATCAAATAAAAGCCTTGTAAACATGATAAAGAAGGTGTTGGAAGAGAAAAAAAGAATTGGCATAAGAAACTTGTCAATGCCTTATGGGCAGATAGATTAACAACCAAGAGATCAATTGGGGTCAGCCCATATGAGTTAGTCTATG
>APFE031446876.1:0-24328 GCA_000404065.3 Pinus taeda | reverse complement strand
TAAGGTTCCCAACTGCTTAAGCTGGGGCCTTGGAAGAAATAAGGGTAGTGCTAGATAGGAAATCAAAGGAAAAAGCCAATGGAAAAGAAAAGGCACATAAAGGGTCTGCAAGTCCAAGTACACCCTCCAAGAAGAAACAAAAAATGCTAGGCAACTAGTTGGGTATGTAGATGGGGTTGCAGAAGTGGTGTTCCTACCAAGCTAAATTCTGCTGATTAAATACAAGGAAAACAACATCATGAAGCATATCTAACTTCCCTTTTTTCCTGATTCATCACTCATTACTAACATCCCTTCACCAGGTGTGTAAGAGAGAGATTCAAGGTTTTATATTGGTCCTTGTTGCCTTTAAAAGCCACATTTCTTCTGCAAAATTATTTTCATTTTGATCTACTCTCTAAACTAAGTTGTTTTCAAGAAAACTTAGTAATATCACCCCTCATTCACCCTCCCCCTCCATATCAACCTCTAACTTTATTATCTAACTCCCTACGTACCCTTTCCCTACTATTATAACACCATGGTGTATAAACCCTAAGCATTCTATAAATATCCCCTCCTTGGCATTATAGCCATATGATTCACTACTAGGGAATTGAATTAACACCTGGTTAGCTCAAGAACCCAAGCCTTACTTTTTGTCTCCATCAGAACTCATTCTACCTAGCCAACCCTTCATTTTGCCCTAAAAACCTTGGAAAAACCCTTTTGCACCCTTTAACCCGCTCAAAATGACAAAAGCACCTTGAAAACCCACTTTCTCGCTTTATCCTAAGTCTAAGGCCTTTGTGAGATTTATATGCGGAAAAACCCATTTATCCAAAGTTCCGAGGCATATGTGACTTTGCAAATGAAATTGCATCAAAAAACCCTTTTTTCTTAAAGTTTCGGGATTTTATCGACCATTGTAAAAATACATTACAAACCATTGAAATTCGTTAAAATTTCCTAAGGGTCCCGCCGAGCGCAAATACCATGGAAAATATTATTTTAATCCCTTCCCGATGCCGTATCACCCGTGCAAGTTAATGGCCTGTCGACCGTCCGATCAACCTCTTTCCAGCCGACGGTTGACGCTGATATCGGACCGGCCCCGACGTCCGACATATATCGTCCGATATCTATCAGAGGCTGACGTCAGGCCTGGTCCCCGCGTCGCCTCCAAATTATATCGGAGCCCCCTCTGACAGATTCCTTTCCGTATAAGAACCGGTCCGATATTTTGCCACCTGTCTGCCAGCGTCAGCGCCGCCTAACTGTCTGCATCATCGCCACGACCGCGCGCCCCGTCCACCATTTCGCCACCTTTCTGCCACCTCACTACCCCCGTGGACCAGTCATAGGCCGCCACGTAACCTGATGACGTCATGCTGACGTCATCCGACCCTGACCCACCTGGTGACGTCATGCTGACGTCAGCCAAAAGGGGCGAATGACCCAAAAAAGCCATATTTTGTCAAAATTCGCGTTCTTTTTGCACTTTTGCAAAAAACGATTCTTGCGCCCTCTGCATGCATTTTACGACCAATTGCACCAACCTGCTCAAAATCGACCAGAGGACCTTCAGCACGCCTACCCACCGGCATTAGTGACCCGGCCCATCGATTTACCAGGTATTTCTCCATGCAAGTCTTCTCTAAACCTGGTTTTTGTCTGTAATAACAAAAAACTCACTTAAAGCACTATAGATGCATAATTCACCAGAGAATTCCCTGCACCAGGCCCCCACTTGAAATTTTAGCGGTCGAAATTCATTAGCTGAGCTTCTTTGGACCAAACTTTCATTGAAAACCTACACTTTCGTTCGCACAGTCGTGAACAGAAACACAGAACCTCCATTTAACTATTGAGGAAGGTCTGTTAAAGACAGAAATTTGCCTTCCCAAGTGACTAGAACAGTGTTTCAATTGCTGCAAACTCACCCTGTTACCCTTCTCAATTCACCTTTTCACTCAGGCAGCGTTCTTTCTTATTTTTCAGATGAAGAAACAACAATCCATATACAAAACAGAATCCAAGTAATCATGGAGACTCTAGTTGCACCTGTGGCCCTCAATGTTGCCCCTTTGAATGCCCCTCAGAGAGAGCTGGAATGGAGGGATTTGGCAGACTTGGACTACCAAATCTCATAGGACTCCTCATCACGCAGCAAGTTCCACCTCCACCTGCTGAATGAGCTTAAAGCCAAACATGTGGAAGGGACAGACATATTAGGCATTTGGGATTCCTTCCTCCCAATTTTCAGGCTCCCTCAGGTCAACCAATTCCCTGACCTGATTCATCTGTGTGCTGTCTGCTATGACCCCATTCAAAGAGCTATGCTTGACCCTTCAGGCTCAGTTGTATTCTACATGACACCTGAACCCATTAGAGAGATGCTACAGTTCAAAAATCAGAAGAAATTGGTCCCTTGTCTCTATTAGATTTAATAAACCAAGGAGCTAGGATGTTGACAGATGCACAAGTCACAAAGCTCAACCAATTGTTTATTAAAAATTCTGACACTGTGTTGTACCCTCTTATTTTTGATGGCTACCTCAATCAACTGGGTGTAGACCTTGCAGATATGATCAGTTCCATCTTGGGGTACAAATCAGTTGAATTTATTGATGAAACTGTACTGGTGATGATGACTATGTTTTCCCCTGGAAAAACTCCAATCTATTATGATTATGCCACATACATATCAGTTAAGATGCATGAGCAGTTTTTGAACCTGTCCATAGAGAAGGTGTTCAGATACCCCTCCTACATCTACCACCTGATTCTATATTATCAGCATGACAAGTTCTCCTTCATTGTCAAGAGAACGGATGCACAAGGCAATCCAAGGTCAGTAGTGTACTGGACCTCAGTGTTTCATTGCAGAACCTACTCTCCGTACACTTACTATGAATTTATAGACCTCTTCATTCACCCAGCCATGTCCTTGTTCCTGAGCTCGCCTCCTCCAAGACTGACTGATGAGATGCAGAGAATCCTGCAGTTATGGAAAGTGTACAGCATTGGGGATTGGTACTTTTACTAAAACTACACCGTAATCAGAATATATGGGTGTGAGTTACCCCCATACAGATTTCCCAAGTATGTGCCCATGGGACTATTTGCCCTTGAATACTTCAGGCAATTTGGGAATGCTGATATGGTACACTTCGCAGGAAAGGGCAAGAAGGCACAGCTGAAAGTGAGAAATCAATTGGGCCACCTTTATTGAACAAAAGGGAAGGCTGGAAAGAAGCTGATAGAAAGCTAGAATGCCTTGGCCTGAAGACCAGCTTCCTCTGGAAGCCCTATGACCCCAATCACTCCATATCATTCAGAAGGCTCAAATACAAAATCTCTAGTTATGACCATGTAAGTTTGCCCCACATTGAAAAATTTGCCAACCAACCAAAATGGAAAAGGGGCACACTGGAGGAATTGGTCACACAAGAAGAATTGAATTAGAGAGCAAGAAGACATCTTCTGAAATTGGCTAACTTGGAACTTCCTTCACAGGTATTCACTCTGCCAAAGCCTCAAGCAGGAGCAGCTGTCTCATCCTCTACAGTACATCAAGAGGCAGTCCAAACTATAGACCAAGCTCAGAGCAAAGGCAAAGAGAAGGAGATGGAACAGGAACAGGTACAGCAGGGACAGGTTCAGCCACCCCAATAGGTACAATAGCAAAAGGAGCAGCTAGGGCAGGGGGAACAGATATCAGAGGCCCCAATGGCCACACAGCAACAGCCAACACAAATGGAACCTCCCAGGAAAGACTCAAGGATTGACTCTTCTGTCCTCCAAACCCCTCAAAGGGAGGACGTGAACAGAAAAAGAGACAGAGAGACTCCCCTTACTGCCTCACCAACTCAAGGGGAGAAGAGGCAAAGGCTAAATCCTTTCTCTGAAGAGGAAATGCCAATGGCGGAGGACTTCAGGTACAGGCCTGCCAGCATGGAGGCCTCAGCCAGCTCCTTCCAACAAGAGCAAGATAGGGTAGCAGGAGGAGAAGTTAGCTCCTCAGGTCAAAGGAGGGAAGGTGAGAAAAGCATTAAGCAGCAATTTAAGGACATCAAAAGCAGAAATGAACCTTTAAAGCTGCAATTATATAATCACCTATTGAAAATGACCCCTACGAACAAGCAAAGGCTCATGTCTACATATGATTCACATGAAGGAAAAATGATTATGAGCCATTTGACACCAACAGTGCAGCAACCATAGTCAGCTACAGATTATATCAGGACCAACCTGGAGGTCCTGTCCAAAGACATCCACCCAATGGATCAAATAGAGTTGCACAAACAAATGGGTGAGATGGTGTATGCCACCTTGGTAGATAAAACCTTGGTGAATTATAGGCTACAAAATAGCCTGAACAACACCACTGCACAACTTGAGTTGGAAAGGGCTTCCTCTCAAGCAAAAGACAACAGGATCAATGCTCTAGAGGAAATCATAATAGAGCTTGGACATGATCCTAAAGATGTCAAGGCAATGCAGGAGATTCTGAAGCTGAGGGATGATGATATGGCAGCATTGAGAAAAATGATAAAGATCCTAGCAACTCTTCATCCTCAAACAGAAGAGATTGCCCAGCTCAGACAAGATAAGGATGCAGCTGCTATGCTCATGACATTATATAAAGAACTCATCCACACCCAAGAGAAGTTGCAGGAATCAGAGGCTACCCTGCAGGCAGCATTACAGCAAAAGGAGGCAGGAAAAACCTCGCAACCTCCTCCAGAAACAATAAATCTTGAGGAAATCCCTCAGACCACTGCCCCTCCCAACCAGCAGATACAACAGGCAGCACCATCCACCTCAGCACCAACAACAGAGCAGGCTGAAAGCCTTGACATGCAAGAGCTGAGGAATGAAATTCAAGTCTTGGAGTCTCATATGTCAGAGTTAAATCAAGCCAAAGACACTCTGGCGAAAATCAATGAAAAATATGACAAGTCCAAGCAGAATGTGGCTGAAAGAGAGAGGGAGGTAAAGGCTCTTAAGAAAAGAATAACTGAGCTAGAAAAAGAGCTCACTCTAGACAAGGTGACATTTGAGCTCAAAAGGGTCCTGTGGGCCAATATTGGCCAGTCCATCACAGACCAATGGGAGTACATTGAAGCCATCCATGAGCAAATAACGCTCATTGGAAAAGCACACCGAGAGATCCAACGGGCAAGGGCATCTCTAGGCAATATGCCTGAGATTGCCACTAGAATGATAAACGTGCTAAACTACAGGAAAAGCTCCCAACTCATCAAAATGGGAATTGGCAACAGGAGGGAGACCATCTCACTGATCAAAAGGGTCTTGACATTAAGAAACCTGATTCAGACGCTGGAAAGAAGAACCCAGGATATGCAAGCAGATATCAACAAATTCCAGAACAAGTTCATGGCATTGCAAAACAGGGGTCTTCCTAGCTTGTTGGAGCCATCAGGAAAATTGCTCTCACATGAACAATATGCCAAGAGAGTGAACACTTTTGCTGGAAATCAAATTTCAGAGGCAGCTAGTTCATCAGCAGAAACAGGACCAGTAATAGGGCAGACCCTCTTCAACATGGTGGAAAGTTTGTTTTTTATTATGAATGAAATCACACACTTGTTTGATGAGCCTCCCTATTTTTACAAGTACACAGAGGCAGATGAGACCATGGGGTCAATGTTGAGGCATCAATTGCCTACACAAGATGTGTGGGATAATTTGATACAATTACTATTAAATCAGAGTCAGTAATTATGTTAGTACTTTTTGAAAATATTTAAGTGTTCATACATAGGAAAATAAAGACACATCAGCAGGTATGCAGAAAGAGGCTGAGCCAACTCAGCACAAGTATTCGGCCACCACAGCAGCACTGGCAGTCACAGGTGATAGGGCCGAGAAGCTACAGGAGGACAGAGCTACACAGACACGTCATTCAACAGTATAACAAAGCGCTCAACCGACTCCGTGAGCTCCAAAGGTCAAATTGTTCTGACAGGAGTTAAGAGCCTTTAATGTTTCATTAAAGATTGTAATAACTTTCTATCTGCAATTTTTGTACGAGTTAATGAAGATATTTTCCCTCTCAGATGACTCAATGCCTGAGATATTTTGTATGAGACTGCTATATATTCCCCCTCGCATTTGTTAGCAGGGGTTGGACATTGGATGTAAAAAAGATTATTCATATCTATTCTTCTCCTTTTTTGTTGTAATTCTCAGAGAAGTAATACAAAGGATGATGGAATTTCCAAAGCTCTGTGTTGCTACATGTTTTCCTGGTGTTTAGTTGAAAATTGCAGGATTCCTGCGTATCTCATGACACAATAAGTTTTTCTTGTAACTCTTTGTTATGTGTTTATTATCTTTCACATCTCTTTCATGTTTTTAATGTTTAAATAGTTAATAGCAAGGAAAAAGAATAGTTCCAGGATTTAATCACAGATTACCCTGAACTCAATATAAGCTATTTTAAATGTCTTTTCTTCAGTTATAGTAATGAAAGCGTTATTATTAATTGCTACCCTTTTACACTATATCATCACAATGATTTATTGTTTCAGGAATTCAAGTTTGCTCCTGAGGAATACATCCCTTTCTCACATCCCAGCTTAGTGAAAAATTCTTAATTGCTTTTCACTGGTTGTTTACACTCCATAATCACAATTTAAAGTTTGTTTCATGAAATATCTAAATGGCCCTGTAACTCCAGCTGTATCAAACTTAGGATTTCAAGAAACCAACAGCCACAGACTCCATATCCTAATGGATTGATTTTACCTGCAGAACTACACTTTAAATTTTCAGAAAGACATCCTCCCATCCAAACATAAACCAAACACCTTAACTTCATAACAAGCCTAAAATTTCCATAAAATAGAGACAAACCTTAAAGAGAGAGCCCTCTCTGATTACATCTAGGCTAGAAGCTGTAATCCAAAGATTGGTTAGTGGTTACCCCAGCCGTATTCCCTTGGGAGTCATAGGGAAGAACTTGGGTGTCAACATACGACAAGGCATTAATGAATGGTGGGTCGTGCATGGGTGAATGACGATGAGCGACATGACGAAACGACGAATGGGTGACTTTCCCTGGTGGCTGGGCAAGGCTACATGACACGTGCATGAAGGTGAATTTGTATAATTGTTCAGGTGAAACTTTGGGTTTCCCTCGATTGTAAGCTTATATGTGAATTCTGAATATTAACATTATTGATTCGGGTAGACTCATAATTATAGGGAGATGCCCCTCTATTGATATTCTGTGGTGCACTTGGTTGTTGATGGTGTTAATATGTTAATGGTATGACGAAAGTTTCTACTATTTTAATGGAAGATATACTTAGCTATTGAAAAATAAACTAAGTATAGAAAGTAGGAGTAGTCCATGATCGTTAGGATTGTTAAAAAGAAATGGGTCAGTGGTGCCGCAACTCCTATAGTGCAGTTGGAAGAGTACTGCCAGTGTAGGGGCATGTCATATGGTATCAGAGTTGTAGATTTGCGACATGAAGTTGATCCCAATACAGTTCGTGATAGGAGATATCAGAGGTTGATTTAGTCAAACCAGGCTTACCGGAGGAATCTGAAGGGTGATTCAGATTTATAGTTTACATTCTACACAAGATTGCAAAGAAGGTAGATAGAAAATATGGTGGAAGAACCTTAGATCGTGACAGGTGAATCTAGCCATAATGTGGGAGAAGCTTTCCTAAACATGGTATTGGAATGAATGGGGGAATTTGGTTTTGACATAACTTTGGTGAAGGCTGAACATGAAACTTGTGTGAAGGTGAAGGAGGAAAGTTAAAATCTGAAAGTTTGATATGAGTATATGGAATGGGAGTGTACACAAATGAAAGAAGAAGTCAAGGAGATTGGTGAATCAAGAGATCATGGTTTGCCTAAAATCTTGAAATTGCGACAAGCTCTTGACAAAGCTCTAGATGAGATCGCAGTTTTGAAGAAGGTCGTGAGACACAACTCAGGTGGAGGTGTGACTCATGTCAAAGTCAAACAGTCTAATTATTATGATGGAATGAGGAGTGTGAAAACTCTTGGCAACTTTGTATGGGATATGGAACCATACTTGGAGTGCTCGGGATTATTGGATGAGGAAAACAAAGAGAAGGAGGCTACTCAATTCTTGACGAAGGATGCTAAGATGTGGTGGTGAAGGAGGATGGACCAAATTGCCAATGGCAATGTTGGGGACATAGCTTTGTGGGATGAAATGGAGAAGGCTTTGCAAACCCACTTCATTCCACAATACAAAACATGGGATGCAAGGATGAAGATAAAGTATCTAAAGAAAATGGGAAGTTTGCAGGCATACTAGCGAGAGTTCACAAGTGCAGTTTTGGAACTTCTAGACATGGCAGAAAGGGACAAGGTGTTCAACTTTGTCATAGGTCTGAAACCTTGGGTGTGGAATGAAGTGAAGAGGAAAAAAATGAAGACACTTGAGGATACTTTTGCTGTTGTTGATCATTCGGTGGAACACTACGATGAGGGTTCTGATGAGAAGAAGAAGGAGTATGACAAACCAAAAGAGAATACTACGAAAGAGAAGAGTTGGATATCGAATGACAAGTCGAAGACAAAGAAACCATTGAAGAGTTGGATATGTGAGGAACCACACATGGTGAATAATTGTCCTTCAAGATCAAAGGTGGCTACCTTGGGATAGTCTAATATGAAGAAGGAAGAAACTTCCATAGGATTTACATAGATTTTGGGAGTTGCAGTGGCTATCGAAGCTATCTCTAGGAGAGACCCAAAAAGAAAAAAATGGAGTATGCTGAAATGAAGGTTGGGAGTGCTGATGTGCTTACTATGGTGGCTAGTTGAACAACGAACAAGTTTATGAGTGAGGATACTGTGAGAAGGATTCAACTGAATTTTGTACCAGTGTAGGCACAGATGAAGATAGTGAATTATCGTCTAGACTCTATGATTGGTGTAGCTGAAAAGGTGGATGTGACACTTGGTGAATGGGCAAGGAAAGTCGATTTCACTGTGGTGAAAATAGATGACTACGAAGCTGTACTAGGTATAGAATTCATGAAGGAATTCAATGCAATGATATTTCCCTATATGAATAAACTATACATTTATGAAAAACGAGAGGATGTACCCATTGGTGTACTGACCATGGGAGTAACTAAGCCCGAGCGTAAGCAGACAACAATGAGTATGGAGAATGGAAAGAAAGATGAATAGATTTGTAAGCGGTTGTCTATTACAAAGGAAAAACTTATGGAGTAGTCATAGGTTATTAGTGCATTGTCAGATAGTATCTTAGATCTATCTAAGAGGCTGGAAGCAGTGGAGGATGATGATGACGAAGAGTATGTGAGACCGAATGTTCTAATGGAGGATCGGGAGGCATACTTGCAAAGAATGGAAGTGGAGGATCTAGATAGGTGGATTAAGTTGATAAGTGAGGGAGAGTCTTCAGGATATACTCCCTCCTCATTACCTTAAACTATCATGGAGCATGAGGCTCATGTTAGCTGCTCGTGGCACAGAGTCTCCAAAAACTTTAAGCAGGCATCTAGGGGTGAGATGATACAGGTTGATAAATAGCATGGAGTGGATAGTCATGGTGATGTGGGGCATGAGTTATTGTGGAGGTGATGGATGGTGGGATTAGCTACCCAACTAATCACCGACATGAGGGGTAACAACACAGGATTCCTTGCAGAATAGTGGCATATCTATTGCATGGAGCAGGTTGAGTAGTGGGCATCTAGATTACCCATATACACAGTTATGTGGATGATATCTTGGTGACACATGGTTGCTAGGGTGGAATATTGTCAAGGGTGACAATGACTTTGAGTGGGGGAGGATGTAACACCATGAAGATGTGGATGGTTTTGGCGAGGGTGCACAATGAAGGAGCACAAGCGAGCTAAGAGAAATGATGCAGCCATGTGGAGGAGAACACGAGGCCACATGTAAAATTAGCTAAGTGTTGGGATAACTAGTGATTTGTAAGGTGAGGCAGTCCTGGGTGGGGACGGCCAACCGATGGGCCGACGTCCAAAAGGATTAAATGATGGGCCCAGTGGGTGGTCGGTTGGGAGAGTCGACGTGGTGAAACCATGGCCGTGAAGTGTATAAGAACATAGTGATGGGGAGGAGACAAACCATCGATCTAAGGCAAACAAACAAGCGTACAAGTAGAGGAAGTGCGAGGTGCAAGCTAAAGGTTTGAAATTCGAGGTGGAGGTGTAGGCCGACATGGGGCCGAATCAACCAAGCCACAGGTCGTAGTTGTGTGCCACGGTGGTGTGTGTAGATCATATGGCACATTTGAATGACTCGTTCGGAGCGTAGGTTGGGGAGCATGGGTGAGCACACACGGTGAAGTTCGACGGAATGGTTGGAAGGTCGGTGGTTGTGAGCACACAATGGATGCAAGCCAGGGGAGGTGAGTTCATGTGCGAGCACAAGGCATTTGGAGAAACACTAGGTGAGGCTGAATGGGAGTCTATGAATGATGAACTGGTGAGGCATTGGGCATGCGGAGGTGTGATGATGGGGGAGTCGTGCAGGCATGCCCAACAAAAAGACACGGTCGGTAGGTGGTGAACGCGATTGGAGGGAAAGTTGGGTCAGCACTCCTGGGTGCACTGAAACATGAACAAGGTGGAAATGTTGTAGGTGGGAAAGTCAACGAGACAAGCTCAAGCATGGGTAAACGGTGAAAGGTTCGGGTGGACACGATGGGTGCTCTCGAATGAAGGTCAAGTTGTGCGATAAGGTGTTGGTGAACGGTGGGATATGCATGGGTGAACAACGACAGTGGCACGATGAAACGAAGAATAGGTGACTTTGCCTGGTGGCTGGGCAAGGTTGCAAAACAAGTGTAGGAAGGTGAATTTGTATAAGTGTGAAGGTGAAACTGGGGATTTCCCTCGGTTGTAAGATTATATCTGAATTATGAATACTAACATTATTGATATAGGAGGACTCATAATTCCAAGGAGTTGCACATCCCATGATATTCCACTGTACACTTGAATGTTAATGGTGCTAATATGTTAATGGTATGATGAAATTTCTATTGTGTTAATGAAATATATGCTTAGCTATTGAAAACTAAACTAAGTATAGAAAGTATTTGCATTGTTTTAGCATTGTGTTGGAGTATCATGGTACAAGTTCACATGATGGAGACTGTTGTATTATATATGTTGCAGGGATCTTTGAAATTTATAAACTAATTGAGGTCATGGATCAAGAAGGTTCCTATTTATGGAGGACACATCTCGATGGATTATGTGGCATTGGTATGGATATCTTGGTGATATATGGTTATTGGGATGGAAGATTGTCGAGGTTGAGAATGACTTCCAGTGTAGGAAGATGTAACACCCTGGAGGTGCGTTCGTTTTTGGTGAGGGTGCACAATGAAGGAGCGTGGGTGAGCCAAGAAAAATGACATAGCCGTGTGGATGAAATGCGAGGCCACTTGTAAAAATGGCTAAATGTGGAGATGGCAGGTGATATATAGGAGAATATGGTCCCAGGTGGGGGCACCCAACCAAAGGGCTGACATGTAGAATATTAATTTAGAGGGCTGAATCGATGGTCGATCGGACTAGGCTGCCGTGCTAACCATGGTAGTGAAGGAGTATATCAACATGGTGATGGGGAGGAGTTCATTCACTATCGATCAAGTGATCAACAAGAAAAGTATGATCAACTACGAGGGTGAGAAAAGTGCAAGTTGGCTGGCCTGGAATCTCGACAAAGGTGCAGGAGGACAAGGTACCAAAGCACCCGATCCATAGGACGAACTATGGGTGGTGCAGAGGTGCGTGCAGGCCGCAGGGTGCAGGGCGAACGGTGAATGGTTCGGTAGGTGTGAGTCATGTAGCACGTGTGCAGGTGCACATGGTGAGTGTTCGACTAAATGGTGAGGCAGGTTGGCAGTGTGATGCATAGTGGAATGATGAGTCAGGTGAGATGAGCTCGTGTGCGGGCACCTAATGGAAGGAACGATGGGTGAGGCTGAACAGAGAGCCAACACATGAACGAAGGATGTGTGAGTGTGCCAACGAGTGAGTCGTGTGAGCGTGCTCAACATGACAACACAGTGAATTGTTGCGTGAGTTGGTGAATGAGTAGTAGGGAGAGTTGGTGAGCGTGCCCAGGTGTGGTTGAATGTCTGACAGTGCATGGGGAAACGACAAAACGTTCGGTGAATGCTCTGGGCATTAGGGAATTGGTTGTAAACTTAGATTCATAGGTTGTTGTCCTTTAACTGAATGAGAAATATTCTCTCAGGAACCCTCAAATATTATGAATGTATCTCCATATCCGTCTATTGGAAAGGAATTTTGATTATATTACATATCATCATATTCCTAGACACATGAATACTTTGATAGATGCATTAGCTAATTACGTGTTTGATAGACATTTATGAAACATGTAAAAGCTAAGACAAACCATTTGTACAATAATAGATAGGAAAATACAATATATATATGTGTGTGTGTGTGAGAGAATGTTTGATACATCAGAACCCCAGGCCTTATAAATATATGGCACGCAGGCCTCAAAAAATATGTAAGTGCTAGAGCTAGGAACTACTCAACATGGTGGTCATGGTATCACGAGACAACTTGTGCAACATGACTCAACAGTAAGAGGATTCAATCTGATACTCCCACTGTGTTCCCCTGGTACTGACAAGGCATGTCTCTTATCTGAGCATACTCCGAAATACCATGAGTTAACCCCTTGAGGTTCCTCACAATCTCCTTCTCATTGTCACTCCCTTCTTGATAAGAGGCAACAACATCGATAGGGTGAGGTACACGCCTGACTATTAGGGACATCTCGGCTAGCCACTTTGGTTCAACATCTGCATAAACAACATAAATTTTGTAATCATGCATATACTAAAAACAATTAGAAAATCTCAAAATTAAAAATTTTATTTTTTACCTTCATCATCGAAGTCTTCTACATCTGGTAAGGGCATATCTCCACAAAAAGCAATTCCACTGTACGACCAGTCCTCCATGATGATTTTCATGTCGTCGTAGCCATGAGAAGAATGCAGGTTGATATGACACATGTTGATGCCCATTAATCCTGGGCATCAAACGACTCTAGTAGGCCATCCACAGATCTCATGGGTAGGAGGATCAACCTCAATCAACTAATACTAGAATAATGGCACTCATTCTAGGCAAAAGATCACATGTACTGATCCGAAGCCAAATTGCTTTAGATTCCATGCCTTGGCCTTGGACAACTAGCGCTTGATGTTCATCTTCATGGCCTTTGCCCAGTTGAAGATCGTAGGAGTTGTGCAAGCAATAACATAAAGGAAATTTGACTTTTTAGTCTCATGTTCCACCTGGGACTCCGCTACTTTGTTGATAGTCAACAGGAGCACCCTCAGTGTCAAATCTCATACACTAGAAATCTCTATGTTCCCACTCTTTGACTTCAGAGCCTCATGGTAGTGTTCAACAAGCGAGGAAGATATGCTTCCCTCGACCAGACATGACCCATCCAAGTTCACTGGCTCACCTATGTGAGATAGTCTAGTGATGAAGTAGATATCTAAAGTTGTCACCTCCAGCTCCTAGTCCCCAATGACAAAAATCTTGTGATTAATGTCCCAAAGGCTTATCAAGAATTGAAGAAACTCGAACTGGGCCCGCATCCCTCGTGTAAGGAAGAATTTGAGGAGCCTGCAAGCCCTTAAAGCCTCCAAGCAGTTTGGATCATTTAGTGCCTAGATGTCAATATCTTCATGTTCTCTTTCCTTCCAATCCACCATTTTCAATGATTTCTCTCTTGCAAAAGCCATTAATTTAAGTCAAGAACCATCACTGGCATATATAATTCAAGCTAAAGTGGTCAGTTCTTAAGAAAATTTGGTTTCTCCCTCTCCATAACATCTATGCACCTATTTTAAAAATTGTTGTGCCAATTGGCATGGATGGTTGTGCAAATCACCCTTGGCCAGTGTGATCCCATGCCTGGAAATCGCACCGAGTGAGGGTGAATTCTTTTCTTAAAAACTCTCCAAAAATCCAAAAAAATGGCTAAAAACATAAATGAATAGCATGAAGATGGAGCTCTCAGCTTTAACTGTTACATGGAACTAACGGCTCATCGATTGACCTCCCAAATCACCTGCAATCTACTCTAGAACAACTATGGAAAAAGTGGGTAAAATGTCTTTGCTACAAAGGTAAAATGGTAAATGGTAAAAATATATTTACTTTTCCCCTTTTTATTCATGTTTTCATTAAAATATCAGGTTTTATAAATATTTTTAACCTATTTTACCTCAAGGACTCGAGAATACACTTTGCTTTACTTGTACAACAATAGGTGATGGATGTTCAATGATGACAATGAGTCACATTTCAGCTCTTTTCTCGACTCGTTAAACTTATATGAAAATATTGCCAAGTATTTTCTCCCTTTTTGACTCATTAAAGAAAATAACATGGGGGGTCCACTTTCAACTCTTTTCTGACCGTTTAAAGATGAAAATTAGGTCAAGACATTTTCATTTTGAACTCGTTAACAGAAGTGAAACGTCGTGCGCCCAGTATAAGTTTACCAATTTTTTAAGGCGGGATGCAATATTTGCAAAAATTTACTCCTTGATAGAAATGGTCAAGCGGTTCTCTCAAGTATTATTTTCTACCTTTTCAAGCTCGAGAGACACAAATGTTCGAAAAGGGACCATGTGGAGTTTTCTTCTATGTGTATTTTTCAAACTCTCTAAATGTGAAAAAGATACCGAGTTCCACCTTCGTCATACTTGTTAAACTATTAAATCACATCAGATTCATCACCATTATCAACATGAGCTTCTCCTTCCTAGGGCCTTTTAAACTTACTAGGTGTGATTTTTCTAAAGGATGGACTTACAGTGCAAGCAAATGCTATCCCCTTCAAGCCTGCGATTATACATAATTGGGGTACTCGCTAGAACTTGTGGGGGGGAATTTTGAAATCTATCAGTTGTGTCGGTAGATCACTCTTGAACATGACACTCTTTGCTTCGTGTTAGGTTGGGACATCCTCCTTTTCATCATTGACTCTCATGGGATTGGGCCATTCATTTTCTCCTTCCATTTGATCTCTACCTCATCATCATGACCACCGATCCTATGAATCCAAAAGCTTCCAAACTTCCAGTTGTGTCATCGAGATGTTCAAGATTTGTCCTTCTATAGTTACAGTTACCTATGACTCTTTGTACCATCCAAAATCATTTCGCATCCTCTTTTCTCACGTCGATGATGTGGGATTCATTATGGCCCTCAATTGACATGACCACTTTCCATTGACTTCAACTCATTGTCCGAGAAGTTGACCGAGAGACTCCTTTCCCATACCTTAGAGATTGCATGCCATAATGGCAAGCTCTTTGCACTCAATGACAAGTTCACCTCATTGGCTTTCAATCGAGTGATTTCATAGGGGTTCGACTTCAGTTCCTCTATTCACATTCCATGGATTGTGTTGATAGTATCTTGAGGACCATTGTCATTATTGGTGGTTTCTCTTGTGCTTGCTAACAATTTACATCATTGACTCATAATCAAGTGACTATGTAGCATGTTCGATGTCAACACATCCATTCGCATGCTAGGATATGTACTTTGATCGGGTCATGTTGGAGCACAAGACACTGGACTCAGATCACAAAAAGTCCAGGTTATGAAGTGGTTTGACATAGTTATCATGATATGCATATCTCTTTCAGATGGCTCATTGTGACCAAACCATGAGTTATCATATGTGATCCTTCTCATTATTGGATGGTTGCAACAATACCTTGGTTTCGTTATGATCCTCTTTGACAAATGGTTGCGCCCATACTTGGATCCATTTACATGATAATTCTCTAGGTGGTTACATCCATGCCATGATTTATGTATCATTTGATAGAGATATTAGTTTATGTATATGTATCTGTACTTTCTTGCAAGTTTTTTGACGACAGACTGATTCCCAACACTGATTTATAAAACATTTCATCCCTCACTCCTCCTCAGCCTTCACGCTTTAGGGGGCGTCTATTACACAACATTTTTTCACTGTCCTTGTACTCCTTATTCCTTGATCCTAGAGGACCTCTATAGTGAACCCCATATGCTTTTCCTTCATGAAGAAACTTCCATTTTATCCCTCTTCATGAGCAGATCAATTCTTTTTTGCACCATTTCCCCTGAAACTTCTATTTTGCCCAGTTTACAAGACTAGCACTAATGGCGTTTGTCTCCCTCACACAAATGTGAAGAGATTATCACTACTCCCTGCACCGACCAGAGTGACTGAGTTGTGTTCTAGTTGTGTCAGTCCTATTATGTAAAGATTTTAAAAGTAGAGCCGAAGCTTCCAACTCTAGAAGCTCTGTAACAGAAGTTTGTTAAATGGCTTAGCCGTATGGGGTCGAGGATGATAGTTTGGGCTTCTTTCCCCTATAATGATGGAGATACCTAAAGGGATAAGCCCTTCTCCCATGAGAAGAGGATCCATCTCCCATCCATATTTCCTATATAAAACTCCCTTCTTCCTAAGTGCAAGCTATTCGTAGTTACAGTTTTAGCTGAGTGTGAGTATACTATTTTGGATTATACAAGCAAGCTATTACTAGTTGTAGCCATATAGTTGCTTGTGGGAGAAGTGTGTTTGGTTTGGAGTGAAGTCTAAATGGAAGAGCTTTTAAACCATTATTGTTTGAAGCCATCATGGAATGCTAGCAGAAGTCGGTGGGAACCTGGTCTTGTTAGAGGAAGACTACGATGTGAAGACGAATGGCTGTAATCTCTCTTTAATATTAATATATGCAACTATCAATTAATTTCCTACATGTTTTGTAACATTACATATCCATGTCTTAATTCTTCTTGACTCATTAAGTAGGTTGAATTGCAATTTGTCTATTATTATTTTTGTGTGTTGTTGTTATTTACTTGTTATAGGAGCTTGAATAAGGAAGCGAGAGATTGATGGAGTGAGCAAGCGAGGACGTGTAGGACCTCTTGATAGATTCTTACCTAAGGACATCTTCCATAGAATGTATCTGTTGTGGCTAGACCCAATATCAGGCTAGAGGAAATCATTCGTGTCAGCACATATACTTTTACCTCACCACATGCACCTTCCTCGAGTTGTTGCATATGTCACGACATTTCTATCAACAGAAACATCTTACTTGTCTGTATGCACTATCATGGTCAAGACGATACCATACCACCCACTGCTCGAACTCCTACACTAAATGGTCTGCGGCCTAGTTGGGACTTCTTATCAGGGAGAACCTCTAACATGTTGGAGGTTCCAACACCATCAATGGGAACTCAGTTTGATTGGATACTCTGATTCTGACTTCGATGGTGATAAATAAACTAAAGTATATGCTTCAGGTTATGTTATGAGCTTTGGATCAAGCTTTGTCTCATAGAGGTCATGCAAATAATTAGTTCTAGTAGATTCCACAATTGAGGAAGAATATGTGGTAGTACCTAAAGAAACAAACGAAGTTGTGTGGCTCAAGAAAATTCTAGAAGATTTGGAGGAGAAATAAGTGCATTCAACTCCTCTTTTGATTGAAAAATCTTATCCAATAAAGTTGGCTAAGAATCCAAAGTTACATGATTGAATGAAGCACATCAATACAAAATACCAACTTATTCAACATCATGTTGAGGCGAAAACAATCAATTTATGACATTTTACGACAAATGAGAAGATTGTATAAATCTTCACCAAAGAACTTGGAAGGGAAAAGTTTGACAGATTCAGAATGCTTCTTGGACTCACTAACATCCATTTAGATTAAGGGGGTGACTATTGACACCTAATTTTTTGGACTATGCAAATCCATGTAAATATTGTAAATATAAAAATAAAGAGAATTGGAATAGAAAGAGATATTGGCATACGAAAGCTAAGAGTCTCCACTTCCATGTATATATCTATGCTTTATCTAACTGAAGATACAAGTAGTTATTCATGGATTTACTTTTGACTTGGCAATTATTCTTGTTCTCTGAAAATTTCAAAACATTGATTTGCTACACAATTGTGACATAATTCATATTGAAGAGAAATGATTTTATCTTTTAAATTTGTAGTCATTATTTCAGTATTACTTTCATCCTCCTCTTTCACGATTTGACTTTGATCTTCATGAGCTTTTCTCAATTCTTGAATATGTTAAACATGTTTTAATTGTAATTCATTCAATTCATTTTGGAATTGATTTTGTATACTTTCTGTCATGCGGAATGAGTCGATCTTGCGGAAAAGATAGACCTTCCTAGAATCTAATGAAGACCTAATGACAAACAAACCAACCAGACACTATCTTTCTCTAAATGTGCTTTATAAATAATGGCAAACAAATGTGTTTAAGGCCTACCTCATGTACAACGCAAGTTTGGAGATGCCTTCGTTCCTTTGGTCCAAGTAAGTTCCTTTGTCGTAAACCTGCAAGCACAAACAATGCAAACGATTAAATAGCACCTGTATATCCAATATTATAAAACATATTTAACATGAAAGTCAAGGAGTCCATGAAACAAATAACATGAGGTACTTGTTGAGAAAAATGAGCTTGATTGTATTAATTCAAAAGAGAATAACCTTACAACCTTTTCCTTGACGTTGTACAAGCTCCTCCCAGGGTCCAACAAGAAGTCTCCTCTACTTTGACAAGCTTCACTCACTTCCCAATGAAGCCAAAAAGGTATGTGATCTTTCCTCTTAAGCTCAAATAGGAAGTCTTGATTTCACTAGCATTTACCCTCAAAAGTTTAGCTTCTAACCTCTCTGGCCACTGACCCAATGCCTCAATTTATAGTGCAATGGAGATCAGTTACCATCTCCTCCTTCAAAGGGATAGAATCCTTCCTCAAAGGGATAGCTCCTCCCAACAAGGGATTAGTTCCTCCTATGATGGGATGCATGAACCACTTGGAGCGAACAATCCACGTAACAAATGCTGCTAGAAAACTCTAGAATTAACCCAAGATGAGTTTTTAAGATAAAAATTGTGCCTTTTGACTTTCATAGGGGTACACACCCTCCCCTTTACATACAGAGTGTATAAGTACGCAGAAATCCTGAACAAAAGGTGCGGGCCCGCAGGCAAAAGTGAGAGAAAGTGCGGAACCAGAGTTACATTGCTTTTTTGATGTCTTTCTCTCATTTCTAAAGCTTGTTTTGAAGAGCTGAGGTTTGAGACTTGCTTAGGAAGCTTGTATAGGTGGTGATAGACCTACACCGACTGCAAATAATCAAGGTGACGATATTTTTGTGTAACAGATTGCCCCCTAAAGTGCGAAGTCTGTAGTATATGAGGATTTTTTTATTTATCATATAGGAAGAGTGAAGTGCTTTATCATTTCGAGGATCATCTTGCGGAGAGCCCGGTTGGAACCTGTAAAAACATTCAATGCAAAATATATATATGAGATCATATCATCGCTGAGGTAGGCATTCCCATACTCAGATAAAAACTAACTAAGAGACTGAAAACTGACTAGAAGACTAACTACTGCTCTGATATAGGAATGATCTCGTAACACATCATAAGTACAGACACATGTGGACACAGTATGGACGCATCCATCTGTTTATGAATAGTCCATAATATAATGAATACAAAATTCCTCGCAACCTGGATGGTGGAAACTAGATCCAGGGTCTTCATTTCTACGTCCCAAAACAGTACGATTCTATCCATGCGATTGATTGTGTCGAAGTCGAACATGGTAGAAACCGCTTGATTACCAGTCAATGATGTAAACTGTTAACAAGCATGAGAGAAACCAATAATGAAAATGGCTCTAAAAGTACTCAGCACAATCCATGAAATGTGATAAGATGTGTTGATGTCGAACATGTCATGGAATCCTTTGATCGAAAGTCAATGATGTAAACTGTCGTCAAAGGCGAGAAACCTGCCATTGAGGCATGCAGATATCAAGGTACTGACGATTCCTAGATCATCTTTCTAGATAATGAGTTGAAGTCGATAGAAAGCGATCCGTCGTAGGCAAGCCCACAACACGAAATCATAGATCAAGTTGAAGAATTTAGTTGCAAGGACTGACTCAGGGATGGTCAAGATGCATGACAGACATTTTGCAGATGAATGGCTTATTTGCACTGACCTCTTGAACACATAACGACACGACAAATGGTTTTTGGTGATGATTGACCCAAAGTTAATACCCAGAAACCGGTTGAAGACTTTCAATATGGTTTGATCAACTGTTAGGTAGAGGATTTCCCTACCCAGGTGAATGAAAGTGTCGTATTCAAGAGTGGTTATAAGGTATGACAAACAAGCTCATTTTTCTCTCTTTTCCCCCACCATTTCTGGCAAGTACCTCTTTATTTTTTACAAGCTTGAGGAGGATAACATATGCTTGATTATAAGCTCATCCTTCGAATGATTCCAACTTAGTTTAAATTCGAAACCTAAGAAGGAGTGGTTCGTTCTTGTTTGTAATTGAACAAGTCCTTTATTGTCGAAATTTAACGAGTCCAGTATAGGAGAAACTCGGCGTTTTTCATTTTTAGAGAGTCTGAAAAAACTTAAGAAGACTCCAGGGTTAACCTTTTTCGTAAATTTGTGTCTCCCAAGCCTGAAAAAGTATAAAATAATACTTGAGAGAACCGCTTGATCTTTTACGACCAAGGAGTACTTTTCGTAATTAGTGCCTCTGATCTGAAAAAGTAAAAAAAGCGATCAACGACACGTCGTTTTATGACCAATATCGAATTTGAAACGACAAAAACCCGGCAATCTTTTCGTGTTTTTACGGTCAGAAAAGCGCTGTAAGAGGACTGTCTTTTTAGTTCCATTTTAACGAGCTTAAAAAGAAAAAGTCGGCAATCTTTTCATGTTTTTAGGAGTCAAAAAAGAGCTTAAAGGTGACTCTAATGTTTTTTCATTGAAAATGACCGATTTCGCCTGAAAAATCCGTTATCCTGAACAAAAACTCAAACATTACTCATACCTGTTTAAAAATGGGTAAAAATGTCGCAAAAAACACCTTTTCAAAGTGAAACGTAAACAAATTTGAAATTTATTTACTCAAAAAACTTATAAAAAGGACTTTTTACCATTCATTTTTACCGTTTGAGATTTGGGTGAGAAAAAAGGGCTTTTGACCAGAAACTTCCTGTGAAGATTGCGGAAAATCCATCTGTCGGAATCGAACATCGTCTCCTCCAGGTAATCCACATCATCCTACTCTTCATTTCTATCCATTTGAAATTGTTTTTTAGGGGTTGGTTTTTATTTTTAAGAGGTTTTTAGGTTTCAAAACCCGCGCGTGGGGGCCCGCGGGTTTACCACAGGGGACCCGCGTACCCCGACTTTTTTGCAATGGGAAAAAAGTCGGGGGTACGCACCTGCCATGAAGGCAAGGTGTGGGCCTCACGCACTGTCCCTAACAAGAGGGTGCGTACCCCGCACAAAGGTTTGTAAAAACTTGACTAACTCAAAAATTACCCAACGAAATCAATTTTATGTATTCTAATTCGCCTTTTTACTTGGATGTAGGATAAACATCATGCTTGATTGGCGAGAATGGGAGCATGAGGATGTGGACCTCGCCACGATGAATCATCAACCTTCAATTGATGCATTGAAAGCATGTGGCTTATACAAATTCTGGGCCATACCTGGCATGAGGGCCCAAGTGGACTTTTTGCAGTGGTTGGTTGATAGATGGAGTATACAGGACCAGTGCTTCTTTATTGGTGGGCACCAGCTCGAAATTGAGCCAGCAAATATATACTTTTTGACTAGTTTTCCTAGGAGAGGTGAACATTTGACTCTATTTGGGGCCAGGGCAGGTGGCCAGTCTGTCGAGAGCCTCCGGCTAGAGTACTGCAACGTCCAGAACCGTGACAAAGGGATAGATATCAAAACCATATCCCGTCCTGAACTCATGGTTATTGGGTTTACAGTTACCAGACTCTACGGTAGTGCAGTGCTACACATAGCCACCGGATCCCAGATGCAGATGGCAATTGATTGCTTTCGAGGCACCATTTTCAACTGGTGCGATGCTGTGTTGGCCAATGTGAAAGGCTAACTGACCAGGACCAAAAACGGACAACTAAAGACTTTTGGATATGGTGCTATAGTTGTGATTTTTGGTCTTGAGAGGGTTACGATGTTGATCCCGCAGCACCTCACTGTTGGAGCTGGACTTCCTCGAGAGCCCAAACTGATGCGATGGGTTGCAGTTATGGCCCGTCATCCTGATGAGGGGACCGAGGTCGTTCCATTCAAACCTGAGTATTTACAATGGCTGGAGAACCAGGTTTTTCTATCCAAGACTTTCCTTATGTTGGGGTTGATTTTTTTGGGGACCTAGACATGGCTCTTCCGCCAGGAGAGCAATGGGATGACTCAGGTAAAATCATTTTCAACATATTCCTAATTTAATTTTTTGTTTGTTTTTATATTGTCCCAAAACTGATAGTAAAAGTTTCAAATGCAGATGTGGGCCCACGGCGACCAGCCACTCTCCGGCCTTATGAGAGGAAACAACCAGTTGCACCGGCTCCAGCCCCACAGGACGAATCAGCAAAGACTTTGGCCGAGTTGGAAAGCCATCTAGAGCGCCTGACAGGGGACATTCCAGAGACCAGCATAGATGACATCCCTCGTCGACTTCAGTGCTATGTGATTGGGGTCCCAGGACCTTTTAGGAGGTTCCTTTGTAAGGTGGCCTGTGCAGTGGTTTCGTATCGAGATCATCACCAGTGATGGGATGATCGCCTATTGTAGTCACATATGACATTTTTGCTTTTTGTACTTATCATTTTTACCGATCATAAGATATTTTTCAACCTATGATCGAGGACGATGTATATTTTGACACACTCCTATGTTATATGATATCACTATTATCGGCTTATCTTGTTAAACATGTTATGGAATGTTTTTAAATTTACTTGTATGATTATTGCACATGTCTATTTAACATTTGAGAAGCAATTGCATCTGCTAATGTATTTAAAGATCTTCGGATATGCTGATATTCAATATAGTCAAATTCACGTTACAAGAGATGCACTCTCAAAAATAATCTCAATAAAACTGGATTTCTAATGGCGTATACTCTATTAAGCTGTAATACA
The DNA here is from genome assembly GCA_000404065.3 of Pinus taeda. Classification (NCBI taxonomy): domain Eukaryota; kingdom Viridiplantae; phylum Streptophyta; class Pinopsida; order Pinales; family Pinaceae; genus Pinus; species Pinus taeda. The sequence goes on along the minus strand of APFE031446876.1, from coordinate 1,177 downwards.
ATGAGTTCAGAATCTAACCTCACTATCAAACTCCGAATCCCAAATGAAATAGATTCAGATATTAACTCAATCACTGCACTATATTCTGCAATGTTGTTTGTTGTTTGACCGAGGCTTACCCCATGCATAGATACCAACTCGTCAGAGGGTGAATAAATAACCCAAGCTGCGGAAGAAATATTCCGTGTACTACGACAAGCACCATCAGCGAAACCAATGTATGTTTGGAGAGGCGTCGACATTAGCGATATCAAGAGTAAAACTAAGATAAGAGGGAATAATGACGAAAAACACTCTCTAAGCTAAGCACACTTTTTTAATCTAAAACACACCAGCTAGAAGGAAAACTAACCTAACCAAAAAATCTCCACACTCATTTTAAGCATAATACCTCTTCAAGTAAAGACCATTTCTGGGTTTACCTAAAGAGACCCCATCAAAGTCTACCAATTCATAGGCCCCTTTCGCTATCTTTCGCTTGACAATATAGGGACCATGCCACATAGGCACAAATTTTCCAGCACCTAATTTATCATTTGCCTGATCGTACAATAAGACTAGATCTCCTTCCGAAAAATTTCGAGGGGTCACATTTAGATCATACTGGGCTTTAATGCGTTTTGCATGAGATTCGATCGCTAATGCAACATCGCGTCGATTCTCATCTAGCTGAGCCAAGTATAACAAATGTCTTTCCTCTTCGGAAGTGGCTGGAAGTAACTCGATGGCCATTCGCATTGACGGGATTTCACACTCAATAGGTAACACAACTTCCAAACCATAAAATAGTTGGAAAGGAGTGAAACTTGTCGACGTTTTTACTGAGGTTCGATATGCCCAAAGCGCTGAAAATAGCATGTTGTGCCAATTCGACCAATGAATCCCAATGATTCGGCAGATCATGATGACTAGAACTTTGTTGATGGCTTCAACCAGGCCATTAGCTTGTGGATAATAAGGATTTGAACTGTCGTGACGCAAGCCAAGCTAGCCTGTAATTTCAGTCATCATAACGTTTCGAAAATGATGCCCATGATCAGTGATAATCACTTTTGGAACACCAAACCTAGCAATTATATGATTGAATACGAAAATCGCAACTGTTTTGCCGTCTGCCTCAAATGTAGGCATCACCTTGGCCCACTTGGTAAAATAATTTACTGCAAGGATAATATAT